>PVJX010014303.1:0-38485 GCA_004027295.1 Dolichotis patagonum
GCCTGGAAAGTGCAAGGCCCTGAGTTCAATTCCTCATATCAAAAAAGAAAAAAGATGGGGCTGGAGATATAGCTCAGCAGCACAAGTGCCTGCCTGGCAAGCTCAAGGTTCTGAGTTCAATTCCCAACACTCCAGTACAGAAGAAGAAGAAGAAGAAGAAGAAGAAGAAGAAGAAGAAGAAGAAGAAGAAGAAGAAGAAGAAGAAAAGAAAAAAAGACCGAAAATGTTGATACTCATTGTGAATACTCATTACATATTAAAATTTTAATATTTTATGTTATTTTCCTGTTAAGTACACATTGTTTAATATAATAAAACTACTAAAATTAAAATTAATAAGTAGTTCATCAATAGAAAGACTTCGGTAAGTACCGTGTACTAACTACACTACTGAAGAAATACTTCTAAAACAAATGAACACACGCCCCTCAACACACCTTTCAAAAAATTTGCTGTGATGCCCAAGCAGTTACAATGCATTTATTTGTCTAATGTTCCCAGCAATGCACCAAAAGAAACTTTGTTATTATTCCTACATCGTAGGTGGATAAAATGAAACAGAAGAGGTTCAGGAACAGCTCAAATCTACATCTGTAGTAAATTTTAAAAAGCCAGGGTTTGCAGGTCCGTGAACTGATGGGAGCACTGTGCTCTTAACCACATCCTGCGGAGTGAGGCAGTCAGGGCAGGAGCCGGGTCAGGCTGACATTGGCTGTCCTTTCTGTCGGCTCTCTGGAGAGCCCAGGGAACCCAAAAGCCGCAGCTTCTCTCCTCTTCTAGATTGGTTGTTTCTCAATTACATATGTGTCTCCCCTCTGCTCCACGTTGTCCAAATTTACCTAATCTGTGCTGGACGATCTTGTTTTGACCTTGTATCAGACTCCAAGGGTAAGATCACAGGGATGGCAGATTCAGACTCAAGTCTATGGTCCTTTGCAAGCCAAGTCAAGTTGGGTTTCCTTTTCTTAGTGGTTCCCTTTTCATCTTCTTCTATAGCATGATTCAAATTTTCTGTGTTAGGCCAAGGACACGAGCAGCACAAGCACCTACCTGACAAGTGCAAGGTCATGAGTACCACAAAACAAATTTGCTGTGTTTGCAAATTGGTACTACTCCCTCCCATTCCGGACATTTTGGTGATTGATGACTTCCTTATTTGATTATTGGGCTCTGTCTATGAGCTTGTGCTTTCCCAGTTGATCTGTTTGCTGATGAATTGACTTGTCACCTATAAATCCAGGGCAGCTAGTGAGTCCCTGTCGGTGGCACAAACAAGAGACTTATGGTGTGTATGTGTGTGTGTGCACATGCCTGCGTGCTCATCCTGCGGGAATAGACACTGCCGAGTCAAGCTGATCATTCACAGTCCTCCCGCCAAGCACATGCCAAGAAAGCAATCTGTGGCTTTATCTTGTGCAGGGACATTATGTCACTCATGTTGCATGTTTTTCAGAGTTCTTTAGCTTTCATTTGCTCTTAGTTAATATCTACCTTAACAGATTATGTAGGTAGAATACCCCAACTGGAAAGCACCCACTTTTGATGTAGTAGAAAACATGGAGGGGCTGGGGATTTAGCTCAGTGGCATAAGTGCCTGCCTTGCAAGCGCGCAGTCGCGAGTTCAATCCCTGCTACTGATGATAAAAAAACAAAAAACAAAAAAACCCCAAAACAAACATGGGCACATTTTTTTGAGTAGGTGGCTCTGATATGTAAAGACCAGGGCTACAGGATCCCGGAGCTAGACTGCCTGGTTTTAATCTGGACTCAGGCACAGTAGATGTAAAATATTTAACACTATAAAGCTTTAGAAACGATTAAGTGAGGCAGTCTACCGGAAAACTTTCAGTGCATTATTGGGCTCAGAGAAGTCCTCAAGCATTATTAGCAATTATTACTAACATGATTATTTCCATGTTTTTAGCAACGATTATGATAAGGCATGAACGAGGCAGGATAGTGCTCACAGGCAACTGAGCACCCTCATTCTCTCGTCAGGAGAGGGGCATGTGTGTGCATGTTGTGTTTTGTCGTTTTCACACCAGGAGAGTGGCGTGTGTGTGCTTGCTGTGTTGCAGCTCTAGTTTATGGCACTCCCACTGCTTCTGCTGATCAGAGAAGCTGACATAATGTGCTGTGTTTTGTTTTGTTTAACACCAACAGTGTGTCTAGAACTGTCTGAGTTGAAAAGAGCATGTTTTCACTGGCCAGAATGAGCAATCCAACTCATGGAGGAATGAGAAATAATAGCATTAAGATAAGGAAAGTAAACACCCGGCGTAGGGATCACCAGAAGTCAGGGAAAGAAACGAGTCCAGCGTTGAATAAGGACAAAGCTGGCCATCCTTGGGTCCCAGAGAAGCAGGTCCTAAGAGACTGCTTGCAGTTCTAGGCATCTCTGGAAAAGGAGCAGAGGGTGGCTCTGGCTGCAAAAGGGTCCTCAGGAGATGGACCCTTATGCCTATGTTTACAGTTGGACTCTCCAGTTCCTGACACTGGGGAATCAGAAATGCCCAGATCAGCCCTCAGAGAAGAACTCTGCTCACCCACAACCCCTGATGTTCCAAGAGCTGAGGTGTCCCTTGAATTCATCCCAGTGGCAGAAGCAGTTGAAAAAACTGTCTTTTAGGATGACTATTTCTCACAGATGCAAACTTCTCCCTATCTGTATGCCAGAGACCCTGGTAACTGCTCAGTGGGGCCAACATACTTTCAACTTGTTTTGGGCTGCAGGGACTGCCTGAGGTCACAAAAGGGTTGTTACCACAGTCCTGATTATTGCAAAATCCCTCCTATCCCCAGCTAACCCCAGAAATCCCAATTGCATAATATGACTACAGGAAATCAAAGGGAATGAAAAATGTTAACCTGGAACCGCAATTTATTAAACTACTCCCAAGTAGGTGGGAAATATGGATAAGAATTTCTCTTGATTATAGAGTATGGAATTGTGAGGTTGTGAATATTCAGTCTCCTGAGATAGAGCCACATTGTTTTCCAAAGTGGTCACACCAGTGCACACTCCTAGCAGCAGTTCATGAACGGTTTCAGAACTTATATTCTCTAGCGTCACACAGCAACTAAAAAGAATGAACTCTAGCTCTGACAAATAACACAGATGAACCTTAGCTACATAATTTTAAGGGAAAAAAGTCCCAGAAGGATGAACGTAGCATATGCTATATAACTTGGAAAACAACTGAAAATAAAGTGTGTATAAATAGTTAGAACTATATAAAGATAAATGAAAAGTATATCAAATAGAACTCAAGTGGGAGACAGAATGGCACACCTCTGTTCATAACAGCATTATTCAAAATTTCCAAAAGTGCCCACTGGTGGGTAAATAAATGAAGAAAATGTGCTATAGTTATGTGATGGAATGTTATTCAGCCCTAAAAGGATGAACATTCTGATATGGCCTACTTCTTGGGTGGAACTGGAGGATAGTATTATAAGTGAAACAAGCCAGTCACAAACAGACACATTCTGTGTGACTCTCCTTAGCTGAAGTGTCTGGAGTAGTCAGCTTCAGGGGAAAGGAAACCAGAACAGCAATGGTCTGCAGCTGGTGTGTGTGTGAGACAAGGAATTTATGGGTACAGAGTTTTGGTTCTGTAAGCTGGGAAAGGTTTTGGAGCTTAGTTACACAAGAATCTAAACATATTTAATACTACTGAATCACAAACTTAGAAATACTAGTAGTGATAGTGGGTGAGTCATCCTTCCCTTACTGTAGCAAAATCCCCGAGTTGACCAAGAGAAAAGGTTCACTGTGACTCAGCTTTGGAGCTCCTCCAGTGTCAGTGGTAAGATTCTCTTGTGAAATGTGTAGTCAATCTATCCAATTCTCCATCAGTGGAAGGGGAAAAACATTCAATCTCAAAATCCCCTGTAAGAAATTATCGCCTATGTGTAAATTTTCAATAAAGTGTAAACAGCAACCCCCGACATTGTTCTTTTATCATTTTCCTAAAGTCCTGATTTAAAGATCTCCAGAGGCTGGGGATGTACCTACATGGCATGGTGCATGTTTACCATGCCAGAGATCCTGGATTCAGTCCCCACCACCAAATAAACAAGGGGGAAAGAAACCATAACAAGTTTTGGGCTTTTTGTTGTTGTTGTTTTCTTTTTTTTTTGTTTTTCATTTTCTGTACCAAAGATCTAACTCAGGGTCTCACACTTGCCAGTTAGGTGCTGTGCCACTGAGCTACATCCCTGGCCCCTACCAAGTATTACCGCAGACAAAACCTGAGTCAAGGAGACAGCCCATCCCTGAAATTTTAGTCAGATTTCTCCCACCGAGGAGACATGAATAAGTTTTTCCCATATAGAAAATTTTAAAACAATTCAACCATTCTACTTTATTAATTCAGATGAGGATGTGGTTGCCAGTTGGCCACTTAACATTTCAAATTTTTCTAATAACATCTTTCCATAACAAATTTGACAACTTACCTGCTCTGACCTAAATTTATTACAGGATGCTGGTTCAGCAAGGTTTTGTTGAAGTCTGTATCATGGGGTCACAAAACATGTTTTAGAGCTGAAAGAACTGTGGGCGTCATCTTGTCTAGTGATGGCAAATACTTAGCACGTATCATTAGTCCCCAAACTCATGTCCATGGCAGACACCTAGGCAGTCAGCACCCTTTCCCAGTAAGCCTGGCCCACCACAGAATCCCTTCTAACACAGGACCAAGCAGCACTTGATCAGACCATAAGATGAAATGTACCTGGCATCCCTTCATCTAGTCCAACTTTCTGTGGACAGACAGGGTTGTGGTTTAGACCAGTGGTGGCAAACCTAGGGCACATGTCCTGCAGTGGGCTGTTTGTATAAAAGCTCTACAAGGTTTGCCATTACTGGTTTAGATCTAAATGTCTTCCAAAAGCCTGGTAGAAAGGGCAGGTCACTGGAGTAGACTGGGAGGGTGGACTAAGAGGGCATAGAATCGTCCCAGCTCCTCTGCTTTTTCTGCTTTCTGGCAGCCATGAGTTGAGTAGGATTCCTCTGCCTTGCTTTTCTGCCATGCTGTATGTGCCGTGGTGCCAACTCACCAAGGACTAAATCCTTGGCTAGCCATGAGCCAAAACCCACCTTTCCTCCTCTAAGTTTCAGGTAGGTATCAGGTCTTTCCGTCTTTCTTTCTTTCTTTCTTTCTTTCTTTCTTTCTTTCTTTCTTTCTTTCTTTCTTTCTTTCTTTCCTTCCTTCCTTCCTTCCTTCCTTCCTTCCTTGCCAGGGATGAGGAAGTGACCCATACAGATGAAGAAACAAAATACAGGAGGTAACTTATTCAAGGTCGCACAAAAGATAAAAGTCACCTTCATGCTTTCTTAGCCCTAGTCTAGTGCCTTGCCTTAGTTACTTTTTACCCATCGCTGAGACAAAATACCTGATGCCCAAAGTTGGGAAAGGAAAGGTTTATTTCTCACAGTTTTTGGAGGTTTCAGTCCATACTCAATTGGCTCCAAGGCAGGGTGGCATGGCAGGGCTGCAGTTCATGGTGGCTGCAAACAGCAAGGCGGAAACCGGCAAGAGAGAGACACACCTTCTTCCTGCCATTACATCACATCCTGGCTCCACCCCTAGGCTGGTGCAGCACTCACACCCCCAATCCAAGCACTAGACAATGAACCAATCACAAATGCACAATGCAAATACATGAGGCCTGGGGGCCACCAACGTAAACCATGACATGCCTTTGCCACCCCCTTTGAGTCATTCCTTCCTTTGGCGTCTAACAGAGACCAGACAGGAACCCCAGTCTTGCTCCTCACTGAGCTGAACCCAACCTCCACGATACAGCACTGCCTAGATGCTTTTCTTTTTAGACCTTGCAGTGCCCCCTCCCCATCTTCCCAGCTGCTAGCGCTGCTGGTGACCAAGGCAAAGAAGGGGAGAAGCAACACTGATCATCTTTGTAACACCCTTCTGGGATGTCCTCCAACCTGGCCATTTGGGAGGGTGCACAAAACCACAAGATCTGGGCCGGTTGTGGGGCTTCTCCCCGTCTGTAACCTGGAGGACTTGTAAACCTGGAGCAGGTGCCATCCTTACCTGAGATGACTCCTCCACCATGTCCCCAAAACAAATGGCCAGCATATTCTCCCTCCCAGGATCCCTACAAACTCCAAATGTATGGGCAAATGAAATGGAAATGAAAGAGCAGGAATGGACCAGCTAGCTGCATCCCTTGTGAAACAGCCGTGGAAACAGACTAAAATCTGGTGCCTGCTGCAATTGGCCTGAATTAGGATGCTCTTTTAGAGCTGAAAGAGGCAGGCAGATGCTGGGGATTTTTAGTAATAGGAAATAGCTGGAAGGTCTGTACCTCTGTGAGGGTGCTAGGGACAGGGATTCTTCTCTGAATCACCTGAGGACCTTTTAAAACCTCTGCCAAGCTGCCTAGATTCAAATTAAACATCAAGCAGTTCCACCAGGATTGTCGGACTGAGAGATGCACACCTCATCTTAATGCTACAGGAAGGGCTATAAACAGCCCAGCCTCCTTGTGCGGACACGCAAGAGTGGAGCACAGGTCAGAGAGGCCACAGGTCACATCCAGGTGATCACAGCTCAAACAAGATCCACAGCTTCTGCCTACAACCTCAAATTCTCCCTTGGCTGACAGCCAGCCAAGTGCTGGTGCAATGCTTTGACCTGGAGGTGTTTTCTCATGTAGTTCTGAAATAATACCTATCTTTTACATTAGAACATGTCCATGGCAGCCTCATTAGAGGGTGGCTGTGTTGGTTAAACCCAGCCCAGGCTGCAGGGCCTGGGTATGTCTGTGCCACACACTCAGGGCCACCTGAGTTCATCCCTGTGAAGTCACTTCACATGGATTTTTAAGAAAGTAAAACTTAGGGGGAAGTAGTTTATTTTGACATTTTAGAGAAATCCCTGGATCATGAAGTGAGATTGGGGGTAGGTGTGGGAAAGGTTTTTTGTTTTGTTATTGGTGTGGTTTTTTTGAGACAGAGTTTCACCAAGTATTCCAGGCTGGGCTTGAACTCATTATGTACCCCAGGCTGGCCTCAAACTCATGGCAATCCTCCTGCCTCAGCCTCCCAAGTGCTGAAATTACAGGCAGGTGCCACCATACCCAGAAAGCCTTAGTTTTTTTGTAGGAGATACTTAATCCTTTTAGAATAAAATGTTCTCAGGCACTTTGGCAGGAGCTACTTTTATAGAATTATTCTATGATAAGGCGTTATTTCTGGCTTACTGGCCTACATCTTTCAGAAAAGACAACTTTATATTTTATGTTTAAAATGAAATATGTATTTTTATAAGGTATGCTATTTTGTTTTTCCCAAGTGAGGTATACTGTGTGTAGCTTACTGAAAATTTAAGGAGGACACAGAATTGGAGGATGTTATAAGTGCTGTCAGGGTGGGGGGACCCCCATAGTTGTAAGCAGAGGTTCTGAACATGGAGTTTCACAATGGGAATATTGTTCAAACTGTCATCTATGGCCTTACCTGTGTACATTCATATTGTTTCACTTTTTAGAGCACTAACAACTGTGTTGCAAAAAATATTTCCTAGTTAAGGAATATCTGATATACATTATTTCCTTATAATGAATTACTAGCAATTATTGGTCAGATTTAAAACATTTGGTTCATGTTGCTAAGCTGATTTCTAGAAGTTGCTTCAATTTATATCCATTCAGCAGTGAGTGAAAATCTTTTTTTCCAATCCTCATGAACACTGGATTTGCTTTTTCATTTTTTCAATATGCTCAGTAGTAAAATTGAATAATACTTTATGGTTCATTGGCCATTTATATGAATTTCTTCTTTTCTGAATTACCAATTCATTTCCTTGGCTCATTTTTCTACCGCTACACTTGTTTTTTTCCCTATTAGTTCATAAATGCTTTTATGTAGTGGGAACATCCACACTGATATATTTTATTGTATAACAACTAAAACCTTTCTATGGTGCAGAACGCAAGAAAACAAGTTAAAAGGCAAAAGAGAAATGATAAAATTGGCAATGTCTATAACAATTTTTCTTTATGGTTTCTGTATTACTTTGCATAGAAAGTCCTTTATCATCCCAAGAATAAATAAATAAATGAATATATAAAACACATACATAGATTGTTATACATAGTCATTTTTGTTTTCTGTTAGTTTGACAGTATGTTTTTAATTTTATTTGTTAAGATTAAACCTTTACAACACTGGAATTAATATTTGGGATGAGATTTAGTTAATTATGTGCTCTAACATGGCATATTGAATAACCCTCCTCTCTGTCTTGTGGATTTTTGGATTTTTTTTTTAAAGGCAGGGTCTTGCTATGCATCCCAAGCTAATCTCTAACTCATGACAATCCTCTTGCCTCAGCCTCCCTAGTGCTGGGATTATAGGCATGCTGCACCATGCTTAAGTCTTGTGGATCTTAACACATCTTTGGCATATGTTAATATAGGTTCTTATAAAGATTCAGGTTTGCTTACGGACCTCTTATTCTGTTCCATGATTGGTGATTTTTTTTTTTTCTGAGACAGTATCTTGCTATGTAGTGCAGGCTGGCCTTGAACTCACTCACTATGTAACCCAAGCTGGCCTCAAACTCATGGTACTCCTCCTTGCCTCAGCCTCCTGAGTGCTGGGAGTGCAGGCATGAGCCACCATTCCCAGTGGGAATTCATCTTTTAGATGCCAAAGGCCACAATAGACCCAGCTCAGGTTAGGGATGGCAGGGAGCCAAGTGGGAGGCCATGCAGGGTGCCATCCCTGTGAGGCCTTGCCTGCCCCGGCCTCTGAAGATGGGCCTGTGGGCAGCAGGACACACCGTCCCATAGCTGCGCATTTGTGCTCCTTAGCCTTCCCTTCTCACAGGAAGGGAGCACAGGGCTCTGCTCCTCTGACACCAGGCTCACCAGGCAGTGCATAGTGGAACAGTCCTTCTGTTTCTCCATTTCATCCTTCACTTTCTTGGTCATCACAGCAAACACCTGGTCCAAATGATCCCTAGACTTGCCAGACATAGTGCTATGACATAGGACAGTCAATAAGAGACAATGTCGTGGAGATTTTAGTCAAGGAAGACATAAATCACATGGCTCAGTTTTTATTTCATTGAAAAGCATCTAGCTTGAGAGCAGACGCTGAGAAGAGTGAGGATGCAGCTGACTGGAAGATGCACTGGCACCGGCTCCTCTTCATTCTCAGCCCTTGGACTGCCTTCATACATTTGTGCATTCATACAGCTACTTCCTCGTCTAATCAGAGTTTAAGACCTAATTAAGATCTTCAGAGGCCAAAGACACTGCAAAAATGAGAGTATCCCTCAGTTCTTTTATGTAGTCCAAAATAAAAACGAGACTATATTATAAAATAACATTTCTCTTTTACGACAGAAAACTAGCTGGGCATGGCAGTTCAGGTCTGTAACCCCAGCCTTCTGGAAGGCTGAGACATGAAGATTGCAAGTTTGAGTCCAGCCTGAACAATTTAAGTAACTTCATGAGATTCTGATTCAAAATAAAAAGTAAAAAGGGTGAGGAATGTGTTTCAATGCGAGGCCCTTGGTTCAACCGCCAGTACTGAAGAAAAAAAAAAGAAAAGAAAGACACAATACACACGTGGAAACTGTGCTGGATTAACTAATGGGCAGCTTGTAACACCCAGCTAACTGAATCAGCATGGTGCTGGATGTGGAAGTTCCACCTAATTGTTCCCAACAGTATAAAAAGAGAACTGGCAGGGAAGACGGTGCGCTGTTGATCCTCCTGGAGAAGCTTGTCATGCTGGCTTCCTGGTGTGAACTCGACTGTTCTCATCAGGGAGGAGCTCAGCCCTCATCATCTCAGAGGATGGCTGTGGTTCGCACTGGGGGAACTTTGGCTCTTACCTTGAGCATCACTTTCTGGCTCCAGTGCAGCTCACTCAGTCTGCTGGCACAGATCCTTCATCCCGCTGACAGACACTGACCTTTGGGTCCAGCCTGTAGCTGACGCCAAAGCAGAAACAGCAGGGTGGAAAGGCCTCGTGAAGGAAAGAAGCTCACATCATGGCCACCAGGACTCAAATTGAGAAGGAAAGAAAACCAACAAGAGAGGGAGGGGCCAGGGCAAGAACACAGCCTTCCAGGTTAAACACCAGCAATCTACTTTCTCCCTTCTAATAGCACATTTAGCTGTGAACTCATCAATGGTGTGGTCAGGGGCCCCGTGATCCAGTCATAGCTCCAGGTCTCACCTTGAACTTTGCTGCACTGGGAATCAAGCCCTCAATACTGGAGTGTTTGGGGGACAGTTCACATTTAAAACATAACATGGAGGGATAATTTTCAGGAAATGGATCAAGGTAGTATGCATATCCAGGTTGCCAAAGTTGGTTTTCTCACTTGGCCCCTTTGTTCTGCCCTCAGAAACTTGGCCAGGATGGTGGAGAAGCCTAGGACCCAAGTGGGAAAGTGGTTTGAAGACCCTGAAATTAGGAGAATGACCAACTCATACCAATCCTCAACACTCACCACCAGCCCAGCCTGGCCATGTCCTGCCTCTGCAGCCAAGGATCTTTTGCCAAGGATCACTCAGGCTAGCTTGGGCAAGAAAGGAACTTCGTTGCTTAACAATGAACCATAAGCAGGGCAGGAATTCCTAGACCCAAATTCACCAATACAGGATTTTCAGGGTCTTTCCCTTGTCTCTGTCTCCACTCGTCTGCGTATCAGATTTGTGATCTTAGAGCAGCTCTTCTACAGCAGAATCAGGCTTTTAACAGCACCAGGCCGCACTCTTCCTTTGTCGCTTAGGAAGATGCAGAGGCAAGTTCCTGTTTCATCTGGTCTAGGCTCGCTAAAGAGGCTGGGTAGTGAGGCTACTAACATGCCAGGCCCTTCAGTATCCCAGTGTTAGAGTAGCAGGCAAAGGTGTGGGCGTTAGTGAGGGCTGCCATGATAAAATACCACCACCAGGTGGCTCCACAACAAAAATTTCTGTCTCACAGTTAATGGAGTCTGCAAAGTCAAAGAGCAAGATGTCAGGAAAGACCTGGGTGTGATGGTGCACACATGTAATCCCAGCACTTCAGGAGGTTGAAGAAGGATTGAAGTTGAAGCCTTGCCTGGGCAAATCAACAATTTGGCAATATTCTGTCTTAAAAGAAAACTTTAAAAGTCTGAGGATGTAACTCAGTGTGAAGGCCCTAGATTCAATTCCCAGTACCAAAACAAAACAAAAAGTTAGCAAAGCAGGTTTCATTCTGAGGCTGCTTCCCTTGACTGGCTGCTGGGCATCATACTGCTGTGTGTTTCCCTGACCTCAAGGGTGTGCTTGTGCAGAAAGTGAGTACACTCTTGTGCTTCTGATTACAAGGACACGAATCCTTCCTTTATGACCTCCTTTAACCATATTTCCTAAGTTGCCTTCCTGCAGTGAAAGGGAAGAACTTTTTAGATCAAAGGAGACTATCAGGCAACCAGCACAGTGAGTGAGGAAAGGGCTACAAGGCAAGGATAATAAGCAAGTCCGAAAGTCTTTTGGAGGAAAAAAAAAAAAAAACAAAAACAGTTCATTTATAGAGAAGTAAGACTCAACACCACACAGACTTCACCACAACAATACTGCGATGCTTCCAAGTCTGAGGAGAAACAAATTTATGGTAGAGTGTTATATCCAGCCAACCTTTTAATCAAGAAGGGAAGTAGAATAAGGGTATTGGCAAAGATTCAACCATCCAGAAAGTCTGGATCCTGTGGTCTCTTAGGAAGCCATCAGAAGACGTATTTCAACAAACAGAAAAGCACGCAGACAGGCAGAAAGCGGCCAGTCCAGTGTGGAGCACAGGGCTGCCCAGAAAGGGAAGGGACCAACAGAGGGCCTGTGAGTCTTAGGATTTGCATTATTATTACCAGGCATTTGGTAGATCAGTTGGAACATTTGAAGATAAAATAGAAATAGGAGGGCCAGGGACACAGCTCAGCAAACCCTGAGTTTGAGTTCTGGTATCAAAAACAAACGAACAAACCCCCACAAACAACAGAAACAAAAACTCTTTAAATATAATGTTAACAGGAAATAGTATATTATGCCAGGCTTCGTGGCACATGCCTGTAATCCCAGCACTTGAGAGGCTGAGGCAGGAGGATTGCGGTGAGTTTCAGGCCAATCTGGACTCCATAATGAGAAACTGCCTCAAGAAAAAAATTTTCAAAAGGAAATATGTACAAAGAAAGCTAAGCAAATGAAGAGAGAAAACCAGAGGCAACAGTTAACTCAAGGTGGGGTGGGAGGGAACGCTTTGCATTAGGAGGGAATGCTATTTCACTGCAAGAAAGCAAATATCATCTATGTCACAATACTGGGATCTAGCAAATCGGTAGGATGGAGGTCAGGATATTGATAGGATTGCATAAGGAGATAAGTCCTTTCCTGTGATAAGTGCTGAAGAGAACAAATGACAGTATAAGCATCCTATCCAGAAATACAGTTACAAATAGTGGAGAAGCCAGCAAAATGAGTTTAAGGGTGATCCCAGGAGAGGGGTAAGAAAGGGAAGGGCAGAGGAATGGTTTTTGATAGAAGCCTCTTATTACCATTTTATGCTTGAACAGTGTATAGAATTACTTGGATCAGGATTAAATGTAATATTGTAAGTTTTGGACTTCCATTGTACATTATGATGACTACTTCAATTAATAGGAATGTGTAGTTTAAAATTGCTTTTAAAAAGAGGTAAATCTTGATGTTTTTATCTCAGACAAATGGAAAGTAAGTGGGATGGCAGAGTTGCCCATCAGCTTGATGCTCCCCTTTCATGATGTTTTGCAAGCATGGAAATATCATGCTGTACCCTGTGCTACATTATAAAGTGCTGTTATCATTTATCCCTTAATCAAGCAGATGGGAGAGAATTAAACATAATGTTAAGACAAAGAACCATTGCAAACACTAAAGAAAATCACCAGTCTAGTCCAGACCATCCAGTTGGGATGACATAACAGAAGTTCAGAGAGGTGGATGGACTTCCCTTGACTTACACAGCAAGTCAGGGGCAGAACTGGTCATAAAACCCAAAGCCACACGTTTTTCCAAGACCTCCAGGCCCTGCAGTCCTGCTTCTTGGAAGTCTGCCATGGGAGTGAATAGCAGCACCAAAGGGAATTTGAGGGGGGCTTACATGGAGGTCTTCATTTAGCTGAATATTTACACTATGCAGGGAGTTGGAAACAGGGTAGTCTTAAAGCACAAGCTTCCTTGTCACTTTTCTCCCTCCCAACCCTATCTCATAACAAACTTCCTCTAAAGGGTCTCAGAAGAAAAGGGAATTTGAGATGTTTCTCACTAAGGAGTAAGTGACTTCCACCACAGCTTTTATCTTATCAAGGCATAATTCCCAAACAATTTGATGGACTGATTTTCAAGATAGAGGAAACTTCCTGGGAATAGGAAGGAATTTGGGAGCCCCTAGTCATTTTATAAGAAAATCTCTGAGAAAATGTCTGGCACAGTTTTCTTGTGTGCACTAGGTAGGATACAAAGTTCCTGGGATTTGTTCTGACAGATTTTGTGTATTGAACAAGCTGCCTTTGTTTATTTTCCAAGGTGATTTCCCATATTCAGTAGAATTGCAATAATTCCAGCACAAAGGAAAGGCAGTCTGTTCTTATTTACAATACAGCCTTTATGAATCAACATTAAATTTTCATGTGGCACTTTGCAATGTTCAAACATTGCTTATATCAGAGACCTCAAAAGAGCCCCAGTTTTGGAGGCAAAGACCCCTGGATTCAGATTCCGCCCAAAGGACCACGTGCCTGCCACCGCCCGCTCTGATCCTGTATGTGGTTGCACAACCATCACTTCCTCCCAAGTGTCCCAAGTGGCAGATGAAGTATGACCTGCACACTGCGCTCGGTACCCAGCTGAGCTTAGCGAGTCCAGCTCGCCTCCTGTGCAGGGGCTCCACTGCTGTCCCAACCGACTACTGAGAGTCTGCCCCAGTTTCCCTCTATATGGTCAGGCAAGGGGAGGTGCGATGGATCTTGCTGTCTTCAGCTCAGATGTCCCACTTTCCAGACCTGAGCTTCCTTGGTTTCCAGTGAGCCTGCTGGATCTGAGCTGCGGGGCCTAGTCTCAGGTCTCCGAGGAGAGGGAGAGGCAGGTTCCCCGATGTGGCCTGCAGGTGGCACCAGAGCCGCGCGGAAACTGAGACCGCGCTCTGCCTGGGATGGGCGCGGCGCGGCGAGGAAGGGGCGCGGCCTGTGGGAGGGGCGCCGAGGGGCAGGGCGTGGCAGCGATCAGGCCACACCCACGGGCGTCCGCCTTCTGGCTGGGTAAACCTGAGCGGGAGCCCCTAAATTTAGACCCTTTCGGAGGGCAGAAGCGGGGTTACTCAGGCCAGGACAACAGGTGTGACCTGACAGGTGTGACCTTACCGCACCTGAACAGCGAGAACCCAGGCGCCTACATGTTAGTCAGGTTCTTCCTCCCCGTTTCTGTTCTTTCTGTTAACTTTGCTTCCCCCGAGCCGTTGCCTTTGCAGGGGTCCTGCAACCACGATTTTCAGGTCAGACAGCACCTGCTTCAGCTCCTCAACAGAGGTCGCATCCATTCCCCAGGGCTGATTTCTTTTTTCTTTTCTTTCTTTCTTTTTTTTTTTTTTTTTTGACACAAGGTCTCGCTATGCAGTTCAGGCTGGCCTTGAGCTCACTTTGCAGTCCAAGCTGGTCTCAAATTTGCAATGATCCTCCTACCTCAGCCTCCCGGGTTGAATGCTGGGATTATAGGCATGCCCATGGCTGGTTTCTTTCCCGGCCCACGATTGCAAACGTGGAGTGCAGACCCTACTCTGAACTCGGAGCTTCTGGTCGTCCTCTTTGCTAAATTTATTCCTGTAATTTTGTTCTGAGTGCCCATGCCCTTTATTTAAATGTAAGTATATTGGTGTATTGAATTGCAAATAGACAAATCCCATTAAGCAATATTCCTATATTTCCAAGATCATCCTATCACTCCATTCATCCCCAAATTAGCAGACTATTTATTGCCTTGTGGCCGAACCCTCTTCACTTAATAGCCACATAAATACCCATCTTCTGCAAAAAGAGTTCAAACTTTTCTCACTTCCATTTTTAGCGCGTTCATTGATATCCACACAACAGACTTGGGATTTGTCTGAGTTAAGTTAGTGCATTGTGCCTTTACATTCTTTTTTTTATAGTCACACATCCCTACAAATGACTATGGGTTTCTGAATTAACCATAAAATTAATTTAGAGATTTGGTTTTATCTGTATAAACTATGGAATATGAGACACTGTTAGAAATCACCAATTTATCTAAGAATGACCCTCATTGTTCTTAATGTGTATGTAAGCAAGAAGAAATGGACTTGAAGCATCTTAAATCCTAAAATGTCCTGTTTAGGCCTAGGAATGTTAGATCAGCATTAGGGCACTTCACCTACCACAGATAAGGCCCTGGATTCAATCCCTAGTACTGGGAAAAATAAAATAGTAAAAATGTCATGTTTAGAGATAAGATTTTCTGTTATTTAATTTTTCTTTTTTAGTGAAATATGACTGCTATGGCTTGAATATTTGTGCCATTTCAAAAGTTAATGTTGGAGCTGGGCGTGGTGGCTCATGCCTGTAATCCCAGCACTTGGGAGGCTGAGGCAGGAGGATCCTTTTGAGTTCAAGACCAGACTGGGCTACAAAGTGAGCTCAAGGCCAGCCTGAACTGCATAGGGAGACCCTGACTAGAAAAGACAAAAAAAATTAATGTTGGAATTTAAGCCCCAAGTGACAATGTTAATTATGCCTGCAGCAGGTTATAAACCATGAGCATGGAGCCTCAAAAATGTCACTAACCACCTTATACAAGGGCTGAGGGAATATCTAGCTCCCTTTGGCCCTTTGTGCCTTCCCCCCATGTGGTAGATGGAAAACTAAGGAGCCCAGTGGGCTGAGAATCAGACATCTCATGTGTCCTGTCCTCCATCCCGTGTCCCCCCCTCCCTCCTCCCTGCCTAGCAAGTGGGAGCCAGTGAACTACACATCTTGTGAAAAGATTGGCTATGTTGTTTAGTATGAGCTCTCCATATGCAAAGATAAGGACAACCATTTGGAAGAAAACAAGAGACAATATGACAGATAGTGAAGATCTCTGGTTGTCTAGCTTTGAAATTTATGCTTTCTTATGCCCCATTCTGTTCTGTTTTGTTGTGTTTAATTTTATTCCCTTTTAAAATAAAATAAAATTAAAAAAAAAAGAAAGCTAAGGAGCCCAAAACCTTTCCCTTAAGACCTTAGCTCAGTTTGGCATCTGGATAACAGGGCATATATTTATAGTCTGAAATGCTGGAACAACAATAACAACCACTTTTGTACCATTTACTACTATTTAAATGTCCTAAACACATCATTTAATTCTCCAAACAATTCTATTAAACTTATGCTATTATGTCAAATCTGCTTTTCAGTGGAGAAATTGAGGCATAGAGAGCCCTCTACCACAGCTTGACCAAGGTGATGGATTTGAACTTGTGTCCTTGAGAGTATACACAGTTCGCCAGGATACTTCATGTAGCTCAAATATTTTCTTATATTAACCTTGGAGCATTTGGGGAACAATTCAGATCTGAGGAAATTTGCTTCAAAGAATGCAGCTGAATTGAAATGGAAGATCTAATATGTGGCATTCATGAATAAATTATAGGATTCTCTCTCTCTCTCTCTTTTTTTTTTTTTTTTGATACCTGGGATTGAACTCATGACCTCATGCTTGCCAGACAGGCCCTTGTATGGCTGAGCTATATCCCTAGCCTGGACTCTCTGGTTTCAAATAAAAATTACTTGTTACTATCATCAGACAGAATTGTGGTGTTCTGTCTCTCCCACAAGAGGAGCTGGGCTTGCACAAGGCAAGATTCACTGTAAACCTCCCCTGCTTGCCTCACCACCTGGCCAGTGGGCTGAGAAAGATCAGTGGCCACTATGGCACAGAAAGATAGGTTTTCTGACTGCTCTTGGGGTCCTGTGAGTCTGGGCCATTCATGAATGTGATCAGTTTTCTCACCAAATTTATCAGTGCTGTCGGTGAAAGGACCTTCCAGTTTCATTCTGCTGCTTCAGATCTGTGCTTCTTTATGGCTGGATTAATTAATTGTGTTCACTTGTCTTTAATTAGACATCTCTGCCTCTTCATACTGTGCCTTATGTCTGCTGATGCCCAGTCACGGGTCTTTCCTTCCATCCAACAGTGTGGAGCTTTTCTTTCTCTTTAACCCTTGCCCTGAGTGTGCATACACACAGAGAAAGAGACAAACAATTATACACACATGTCTACACAACACACAAACTGCCTCCCCAACGCCTTATGTCTATCTTCTGCCCAGGACTTGGGTGTTTAGAGAGCAGAAAGTGCTGCTCATGAGTCCACACTGACCATGCCTATCCTGCCCCAAAAGATCCTTTCTGTGGTCTTCCAGGTCCCTGATGTTTCTGGGAGATTTGGGGCTGGGCAGCTATGGTTTTGCCACCAAGCTGCTGTGTGCCTACGAGCAAATCAGCCAACCTCTCTGAACCTCCATTTTCTGGGGGGAGGGTCATGCTACCATCATCGAGGATCCTGGGGGAGAAGCAAATGAAAGTTCAACTCTACAGTGATCTCTAATGCATTCTCCCCAACTGCTTCTGCAAGCTTTCCATTTCTTATTTCCTAGAGCTGAAAGGGATAAAGGAAACCTTTCATACAATCATGGTTGTGACCAGGAAACCAAGGTGAATGACAGGAGGAAGAGAAGCTGGAGAAAGGAAGAGAGATCGGAATGGACAGAATCTGTTCCTCCTTTCTCATTATTTCAGCCTTGCCGGGCAATGGACTGGCCCAGGAGATGCCCACAATGTGGTGGATTAACTAATGGTCAAATTGTAACATTCAGCTGAATTTGAGTCAGTGTGGGGCTGGGTGTGCAAGCCCACCTGAGGATTGTTGCTAACAGCATAAAAAGAGAACTGGAAGGGAAGATGGTGAGTTGATTCTCCTGGAGAAAAATGTCCTGCTGGCCTTCCTGATAGGAGCTCAGCTGTTCTCATTGTTAGAGGAGCTCAGGTTCTCATAGTCACTTTGAGCGTTGCTTCCTGGCTCCAGCACAGATCCCTCAGCCTGCTGACACAGATCCTTCATCCCACTGACACAGACTTTCAAACTTTCACCACTGACCTTTGGGCCTTCTCAGCGCAGATGCTTGATACAGACTTGCCTGAGACATTGTCATGGGCTCTAGGCATCCAGCTGGACTCATGCAGGACATTGACATGGGATTCAGGCCCTCAGCTGGATTCTTGGGGCTCTAGTGTGTGGGCAGATCTCCTGCTCTCTTTTTCATTCAACTCTTTGGGTGAATATTATAAAATGATCCTACAAATTATGTGTCCTGTATTAAGTCCATTCCCTTGTAAATCCTGACTACAACACAGGGACATGAGTTTCTTTTATTCATTCATTGAACAAACTGCTACTGAGGGGCTCATATGAAGATGCCAGGCCCTGGAATGCCCAGGAAAGAGAGGAGGTCAGACAGGCAGATGAGGATCTGCAGTGTTGGTGGCAGGTGACCTGGGAAGGAATGTCAAGAAATGGAGAGAAAGGAGCAGAGGGCACTGCAGGGGTGAGGGTTCCCCAGGTTGGGAGATGACTTGGCAGTCCAATGCCTAGACTGCCCTAGAGAAGTCAGCCTGGTACAGCCAGGCCTGTAGCTGACACACAGAAAGAACACAGCAGCTGGATGGCCTAAGGGATCAGACGGGGCTCCCCAGAACAGGTCAGGGCCAGTTCTTCCTGCAGTGTAGAGTGTGAGGGGCCCAAGCCTCTGGGGAACCTGCACAGGCTCTATGTAGGGACACTCACTGTCTCCACCCCACCCAGACAGTTATCCAGAGTGTGGTGGTCAGATCAAGATGAACCCACAGCCTAGAGAGCAGTCAGTATCAGAGGAGGAAGTCAGCTGCTCCCAGCAGGTAGGAAGGAGGAAGAGCTTCCCAGGACAGGGACTGAGGGGCAGCAGAGGGATGTAGACACTTGCGGTAAGGAAGCTGGAGAGATGTGGCCCGAGGGCAGAGACAGAGGCAAGCAGTCTTCTGCGGGGGCACCTGGGGTCTCAGCCAGCTCTGGTGCTATAATGAACCCTATAGACAGGGCTGACGCAGCAGGTACCCACTCCTCTCCCCCCCAGAGGCTGAAGTCTGAGATCAGGCTGCCCCAGACTGGGTGAATGAAGACTTTTCCGTGTGGACATCATCTAGGTAAGCCACATCTCTGGGGTCCTTTCTCATGAGGGCACCAATCTCATCATGAGGCCCCAGGGGAGACCAGGAGGAACAGAAAGTTTCCTAGGCCTGACACTGTCCCCCTCTTCCTCTTCCTCTCCTCTTTTTTCTCTTCCTCTCCTTCCTCTGCCTGTTCCCTGTGGCCTGCCCCAGACTGACCCAGGTCTCCCAGCCCGTACGGCTCGGCTTGGAAAGTGAGGTTCACCCTGGGCCCTCTCAGCTCTGCCTCTTTGTGGTTCTGTGGTTGTGACTGGATCTCCAGGGTGCACTTTGACCTGAAGTGACCTAAGCACTGCAGATGTTGTAGTGCTTCTTCCTAGCGGGGGTTTCCCAAATTTTTGTAAAAGTCAAATTGAAAACCATTCAATGCAATGTTTATATTATGCTGAAAATAAAATGCTTTTTCCTTCCTTTTAAATTTTCCAATTGCAAAATTCTAGGTAACTATGTGGAAACCAAACCTCCTTTGTCCTCTCTGAAGGGGCTCTCCAGGGTCACTCAGGTGTCCCCTGCCTGTGATTTATCTTAGGCTGAACCAGGCTGACCTCAGGGAGATCTGGGTGAACAGAAGCCATCCTGGCTTGGCCTAGGAGCAAGGACAGAGATCAACATGGCTCCTGCTGCTCCAGCTGAGGGCACCTAGAAGCTTGGAGGTGCTTGGTGCCCCAGGCTCCTCCAAGATGGACATCCAGGAGAGGCGACCAGAGCTACTAAAGCTGACTTTCTCTTATAGGTAGTTGTTTAAAAAAACTCATTAAAAATATAATAAGGACATTCACTGCAGCACTGCTGACAACTGAAAAAGATAGAAACAACCTAAATGTACATGATTAAGGGTCAGATAAGTTATGACATTCAGACAGTAAAGCTCTGTGCAGTTGTTAAAAAGCATGAGGTGGGCCTAAGTATAATATCAGTCTCTAAAATGCAGAAATTATCTGATTTCCTCAGATATGGGCAACAATATGATACCATCGAAAGGTATGTGCTATATATGCACAGACCCAGGAACAGAAATGGGCCTTGGTGGCACATGTTCGTAATCCCAGTACTCTGGGGGGCTGAGGCGGGAGAGAGGATTGCAAGTTTGGGCCCATCTTGGGCAATGTAATGCCTTAGTGAGACCCTGTCTCAAAAACAAAAGAAATTAAAAAGGGGCTGGGAATATAGCTCAGTGTGATGTGTGAAGGCCCTGGGTTCAATCCTCAATTTCCAAAAAGAGAGAGAGAAAGAGAGAACCCAGGAAGAGTGGCTGTCTCTGGGGAGGGGAGCTCAGTTCTGTACTCTGTATGTGTGTGAAATAAGATAACTAGAGGCTATTCCACCTTTATGAGATACCTAGAGTGGGGCAAATTCCTAAAAGCTGGTGTGGTGGCTTAACTAGTGGTCAATTTACAACACCCAGCTGCAGGGTCAGTGTGGGGCTGAGTGTGGAAGGCCTAGCTGAGGATTGTTGCCAATAGCACAAAAAGAGAACTGGTGAGCTATTGATCCTCCTGGAGAAGCTTGTCACGCTGGCTTTCCTGAGAGGAACTTAGCTGTTCTCATTGTCAGAGGAGCTCAGGTCCTTGTAGTCACTGAGGATGGCTGTGATTCTTTTAAAGGTAGCTCCAGTCCTTACTTTAAGCATTGCTTCCTGGCTCCAGGGCAGATCCCACAGCCTGCTGGCACAGGTCCTTCATCCTTGCTAGCATAGACTTTCTAGCTTCCACCACTGGCCTTTGGGCTTTCCTAAGTGCAAGTCCTTGATACAGACTTTCATAAGACATTGTCGTGGGCTCTAGGCATCCAGTTGGACTCATGCAGGACATTGCCAGGGGATTCACGCCCTCAGCTGGATTCTTGGGGCTCTAGTGTGTGGACAGGTCTCCTGTACTCTTTTGCATTTGACTCTTTGGGTGAATATTATAAAATGATCCTATAAATTATGTGTCCTGTATTAAATCTTTTGCCTTGTAAACCATAACAGCTGGTCAGGGCCCGGGTGGCAGGTGAGAGCTGGGGCTGAGCAGGTGTGGGAGATAGAGATTCTGGGAATGTGATGACGATAGTTGCACAACACAGTGAATTTAGCTCATGTCACTTGAGTTCTACACTTAAAATGCTTCGATGAAAAATGTTATGTACACTTTACTCCCAAGAAAGATGAAATATCTCATTTAAAGTAGATGTTTGGCAACTTCACTGTTTAATGGCTGAGTGAAACTCAACCCCTCCTGCAGGAATGTGTGAAAGCTAAGGGTCCAGCTTTGGGAACAGGCAGAACTGAGATGGGGTCCTGGCTCCACCATGCCCTTGTTTCATAGGCTGGAGCAACTAAATAATCCATATAAAGCACGGTCAGCTAACCTTTATTCCCAGACAGTAAGTAGTTTAGGCTTTTGGGTCCATATATGGTCTCTGTTGCAGGCAGATACTGCCAAGACAGCAACTACAGACAGCACAGAAATGAATGCAGTTTATGTTAAGCTTTTTTTTTTTTGTACCGGGAATTGAACTCATGACCTCGCACTTACCAGGCAGGTGCTTATGCCACTGAGCTAAGTCCCCTGGCCATTATGAATGCAGTTTATGGAGAGCCTTTCCTGGTTCTCATCATGGTCCAGAGAGTTTATATTTGTAATCCTTAGGAGAAATTATTGGAATTTGAGTAAGTTTATGCCAGTCTACCATGTCCAGTGCAAACCATGGTGAGGATAAAGACACTAAGACATATTTGTAGTAGTGGGGAGCTAAAAAGGTCCTAAGTCCAGGTAGAGTAATGGTTAACTGGAACAAAGGCCTTGACTTGGGGCCAAACCCAGGTTTTATTAATTCTCAGTGAGAAGCTTGGCTTGGGAATGAGTGACTGTGAGAGTGGTGGGAAATACGTGAGTGCTATGAGCTGGGCCAGCTGTGGCCTGAAATCACCTCTGCAATATGCAGAGGAAAGAATATGCAGAAGGAGTAATCAGCATAACACAGTTTGAAATAATATTTATTGGTTTGAGGTCGATGCTCTGATGTGTTATTTTTTATGCCATGGGAGGTCACAGCCTCTTACCTGAGGCTCAATCCCAGCCAACAGCATGGAGCGTGGCTCTCCCTCCCACCTGGTTCACACGTGTTTTTTGGGATCTCCAGGGGAAGGATAACACTGACTTGTCACCTTGCTTCAAAGACTACACATCAGCACCTTGGCTAGACCAATTTGCATCGCTTAAAGCCCATTGAAGGAATAAGGAAAAGTCCCGGCCAGCTCTGTACATGTCAATACGTGGAAACAGGGCCAGTTTTAGCTGAGACGGAGATAATTGCTCTTTTTTCAAGGAGAGTTGTCCAGGTGATCCTCCACAGTAGTTTCCAACAAAAGTAAGCGGTGGTAGGATTGGCTCACAAGATTTGGCTGCCAGGGCCTGCTTTGTGGTCTTGGTTCTTTCGCTTGTCAGATGAGGACAATAGCTATTCTATCTCCTAGGGTTGAAGTTGGAGTCAAAGGGGGTAAGTTCCAGGTGCTTTGCCATTGCCTAACACAAAATAAGTGGTCAGTAGGTGTTCATAGTTGTTCAAGAGGTTGCTGAAATAGGCAATGAGAATGCAGAAGAAGGAGGTCATAGTTATCAAGCACCTACTGTGTACACAGGAAGGTCAAGACTTCAAGCACTAGGACTTCATTTTATTTTTATTAGTTACTAAAAGTATTTCCTGTCGGCATAGAGCTTTGTGCCTTGGTCCATTAGCTCATAGTGTGTTCCTGAGTACTCTCTGGGGGGTCAACTTCCAGATCAGACAGCAAGGTTTTTGAGATGACTCTGCTGGGGTGAGTGGAGACAAGGTCTGAAACCTCAACTGTTCATTTCAAACCTGTGTTCTCAGCTGGGGGAGCTGCTTACTCCTCCCAGGCCCCAACACACCCGGGAGATTTGGAAATGTCTGGGGGTATTTCTGGGGGATGTTAAAGAATGGGAAACTACTGGAGTTTCATGTCCAGGGATGCTAGCTCCACAGTATCATGTAAACATCTGTAAAATGAAGAATAACCCAGTCCCAACAGTCAGCAGTACCCATGAAAGGACACTGCCCCACATCATGCCATCCAGGTGCAGTTCAGGTTTATAACCAGTACCCTGTCCTGTGGGGATTTGAGTCCGTTGAAGGCACAGAGTGGTGGCACAAAGACAGGTGTCATTGGGATGGGGCAAGATAGTGCGGGAAGGTCTTTCAGCTCTGCTGGGAGTGGGAGAGACAGCTGGTGCAAGTTACTAAGTTTTAATTTTGCAGATTCTTTGCATTTCTGCCCATTTTTACATGAAAGCAGCATGGGGTGGGAAAGGTGTTTGACTGTTCAGCTAACAGCATGGACCTGACCAGTGAAAGCGCCCAACTTAATCTCTCTGTCCTCTGACACCCAGAGTCCAGAGGACAGTGACACATGCCTGGCCCTTCCCAGGGCTGAAGTGAGGATCAGGTAAAGCAACAGAATCAAAGTACATAGTTCTGTACAAAGAAAAAACCTTCTTTTTTCTTTTTTCAGAGCAGAATATATTTATTGAGAGAAAGAAAGCTTCTCTCTGAGAGAGAGACAGAAGGGTCCTAAGGGGGTTGCCAGGAGAAACATTCTTAAAAGGCGACTTAGATTAATCATCAAAAACATAAAGCTGTTTTCTTGGGATTGACCTCCCCAACATGCGTGAGGTTTCACCTAACAGCCTGGGCGTGGAGCCACCGCTGCCTGCCCCTCCTGCAGTACCCCAGGATCTGTTGTGATTGCTTCTCTATCATTGCTAGCCAGAGTAGAAAGGGAGCCTAAGAGCAACTCAGTGCCCCCTTGGTCCTAACTCTTCCAGTCATGGAGAAGGATGTGGAGCAAAAAGGGGCTAGGACAGCTGGATGGGTCACCTGCTGCTCACAGTTCCTTTGGTCAAAATGTCAGGTTGGAATTAATCTGTCCAAATGTCAATCTACTCCCTACGCTCGCATGAGGAAGCACATCGGCAGGATGAGGGCCAGGCATCCTCTCTACCAGGCTCTGATTTCTGTTTTCCCACCCAGGGCATGTGTGTGTGCCAGGCCCCTGCTGCTGCAGGGGAGTTCACTGTGGTCCTTGCTTTGCAACTTTGAATCTTTGAGAGCTGCAAGGCTCCAGTGTGGTGTGGCATGGCTCCTTCTGTCTGCCTATTCCCAGAAAAACAGCCCCAGAAGGATCTCAAAGAGAAGAATCGGGGGAAGTTTCCTCATGCCACCACAATGCTTTTCTCTCAAACCCTCGCTCCTTCCCTTACTGATGGGGCAACTTCAGGAAGTCATTTAACCACTGGTTGCAGTATTCCCATCTATTTCTTGAGGCTGCCAGCCTTGATATTAAAAGCCTGTGTGGGGACTAAATTAGATTTGTTGTGTAAAGGGTAGGCACACAGCTGGTGCCCATTCTTGCAGCTACAAACTGGCTTAAATAGGAGGGGCAGGTAGGTTGGCCAGCCAAGTTTAACTATAGGTCAGAGTTTGACCATAACTTTGGCTGTGTTTCCTTGCATTCCCAGGGCTTTGATCTCCTTCTACATGGTTTCCTTTTCTGTCCAGCTTACCTCATTGTGACAAAATGATTGCAGTTATTGCAGGTCTCACATCTACCCTCTGCAACATCCTGAGAAGAAAGCTCTTTTCTATGACAATGGAATAGAAATTGTGGGGTTGGCTCTGATTAGAACACTTCAGAAGCAATCATGATGTCTGGTGGGTACGCTATGCCACAATGGCAAAAGGGTAGGACTTGGCACCTTGTGATCCACCAAAGTCCATGCCCGTCCATGTTTTACATCTGTGTCTCCAGGCCTAAGGAGAAAATGAGTCTGTGTGTGTGTGTGTGTGTGTAGATGGCTCATCATTTTTGAATCAGTTGCCCACTTAACAGTAATTTCCAAGGTGCTGTTTTTAGTGAATCCCAGTAAAGGTCAACAAATTTGCCTTTTTCCAGAAAATGGCTTTCTTCTTCCAGGAACATCAGCAATGCCTGAATCCTCTTGCCAGGCTCCAGGAGGTGCCCAGGGCTGTTCAGTGCTGTATGGATTCAGTGCACTCTCACCAGGGAGAATGAGATTTTAAAAATCCAATTCCATTTTTAATCACCGAGTCCAATAAAGAAGATTAATTTTATTTGAAATAGCTTTATCCCCCTTTTTTGATGGAAATGAAGAGGAAATTGAAGCTTGGAAGGACAGGTTTTCTTTTTTTTTTAATTAGACTGTGGTAGGGCCAAGCCCCAGGTAGCCTTTGTGAGGGGACATTGATTTTCTGTGGCTGGCACAGAGGTCCTGGCAGGGCAATGACATAGAGGCCAGGGAAACAGAGCTACAGGGCCAGACCCCAAACAGGGACACTGCTCTAGGGTGCAGCAGTGGAGGAGGAAGCAGAGATGCTCTGTTCAGGGCCGGGGGAAGCACCAAGTGTAACAGGCAAGGAGCAGGGTGTACATTTAACAGCATCCTGAGCAAAGGGAGCAGGGGGCCCTCAGGCAAGGGACTGTGACTTAAGTCTGGTGAGGTGGTAGCCCACTGTATTCTCACCCATCACATGGAAAAGTAGACTCCTTACCAGAGCCCAGGCTGCACGCTAGACCACACCCACCCCCCAGTGGCCAAGGTCTTCGCCTAGCAAACCTGCTGATTCCACCCTCATGGCCCATCCTGGCTCTAAGTGCCCCCATCCTAGGCCAGACTTCCGAGCTCCAGGCTCAGCCCCCCAATCAGATCTGTGTTCCTAATGCACAGATCCTACCCATGGTCCCCCTCTGAACTTGGTGGTGCTCCCTCTGGCCTACAGAGCAAAGTCTGTGTTCCTTCAGGACAGCCTGACCCACAACCCACCATTCTTATTTGCAGTGTATGAAGATGGGTGTCACTTCCCCTTTTCACCACTGTCTGGTACTGCTTAGGGCCACCTAGGGAGAAAGGACAGGAACCCTGTTCTCCTTCCCATCCCCGCTCCCACCCTTGCTGGAGTCCCCAGTACAGGGTACTCTTCAGTTGCCTGGAACAGTGGACAGTAGTCAGCTCACAGAGGGCATGTGGCACCAGGCACTGACCGGTTGAATTCACACCATGATGTTCTTTGGTCCTCAAATTAGGACAGTGGGCTGTACCCACATCACAGACAGGAGCCTGAGGCTCAGAAAGGGAAAAGATATGCCAAAGCAAGTGACAGCACTGGAGTCACTCAGCATGGCAGACCCAGGGCAGAGAGCCCTCTGTAAACACATCTGTCCTTGGCCAGCACAATCTTGTGATCACTAATTCCTGCTCCTTCTGCCCAGCCCTGCACTCCCAACCTGCCAGGAATCCAGAGCCCTGGGCTGAGCAGGTCTGCATAATATCCATCTGTCACCCCCAAAGAGCAAAGGGCCTCCCAATGGCCATCTAGTGAGGCCCAGGGAGGCTCCAAGCCATATGGCAGGGGAGCCCCGCTGTGAAATCTAATTTCTGCTCTCTGCTAATTGGCTTTAAAGCCAGCAAAGTAATTAGGAAGGGGCCCCAGGAAGCCAGCACCCGGAAGGCACATCACCCCCTAGGTGAGCTCATCCCTCCTCATCTCTTCCCTCCCCACCCCTGGACTCAAGGCTGCGGGTGAGGCCAGTGGGCTCAGGGACAGCTCCACCCCACACCTAGGTAGCTGAGACAGGAGCAAGTGTTGAGATACAAACTCATGTTTTTCTCTGCCCCCTGCCCCTCTGGGAGCCAGGACATCTGTGGGCTGCCCTGATGGGGGAGAGGCAGGAACTGACAGGATTCCTGGCCCTCACAGAAAACATCCGGTTGCCACTCCTTACTGGGATGAAGGAAGCGGCCTGGGATGGTGGAGGACTTCGTATGAGCTCTGCATCCCTGATGGCCTGGCAGCACTTTCTGTGCTGGCACTTGCAATTGTCACAGTGGCCCCATTACAGGGCAGGGTGGGGCACCATGACCTCTGCCCAGCACTGCAAGGGAGGCTGAGAGAGGCTGCAGGAGTCTGGCCATGGGGAGGAGGGAGCATGGGGCAGGAAAGGGCAGGGAGCCGCTGTGCATGGACCAATCTCACTTTTCCTCTCAAAGGGGCCAGCTGTTCAGGAGATAGCAGGTTCAGGAGACAAAGCCCCAGGTCAGGGGTAACTTTTGAGGTGGCTTCTACTGCAAAAAGGCTTGGGGAGTGACAAAGGCAACCCACAAAGCAAGAAGCCCAGGATTTAGCCAATGGGACATGGAAAAACCTGAAGATGCCTATATCTGAGTAATTGAGATAGAGCCAAGTCCATGCAGTATTATTTGTTTGTTTGTTTTGTTTTTTGAGACACGGTCTTGCTATGTATTTCAGGCTGGACTTGAACTCCCTAGGTACTCACAGTGATTCCCTGCCTCAACCTCCCAAGTGCTGGGATTACAGGCAGGCACCAGCATACCCAGTTTACTTTTTTAAAAGACATCACTCTGACCTCAAAGAAATGATTTATAGCATAAATCCCTTGTGCTGATTCCTTGGGAATACAGAGACAGTTTATCCAACACTTCACATAGCAGATGTCCCTGAGTTTCCTCTGAAAATCTCTCTCCACAGGCCTAGGCCTTCCACGAGTTGAACAGATTCTTGCTGTTCTCTGTTTTCTCCAAACTCAGATCTGTGCCCATCATTCTGTAGTCTGCCCTCCCCCGTGGGCCCCTGAGAGCCCCACTGTCCAAGCCCCCTGCACCCTCTGGGTGAGCTTCCTTTTCCCTGGAATTAACAAGCTTCTTCCCCTCCTTCCACTGTACACTGATGACGAGGATGCTGAGGTCCACAGACAGGGACCTTACCACAAATGCTTGGGTGTCATTTTCTTCCCTGTCCCTTTTATGTGGGTTGAAGAGTCCCAGCCCTTGAAAGATCCCCAGTTCCCAGGAACCTCTGATGAGCCCCTTGCACCCTCCTCAGTGGCATCCCCTGTCCTGACTTCTGCCCCTTCCCATCAGCCTGCCTGGGGAAGGAGGAAGCCACGCCTGAGCAAACCTGCAGAGACAGACAGGAGTGAGGCAGACAGGGCCGCCCCACAGCTGACTGCTGAGCCGGGCAGGCAGGTCAGAACCCCCATTTCTGGCTTCTTCCTGGCTCCTAGCCCGTTCTCTGCTCCCAGCCAGGCCTGTGCACTTCTGCTCCCTTATTAGGGGGCAGAAGGCCTGGAAACCCCCTCTGAGTCCCTCTCCATGCCTCAAGATGCAACTGAGGCTCAAAGAGAGTAGGGGACCCTCCTGCAATCATTCAGCTTCCAACAGAAGAAGCTGGAACCCAGTTCTCCTAATTCTTAGGCTAGTGCCTTCCCCATAGCACAGGGCTTAAACAATTTCTAAACTATGGGGTGGTTGTTGAAATGAATGAAACTGAAAATGCAAATTTTAAGTTATCCTGTGGTCATTTGAGTTTTTCTTCCCCTTTACCAATGCTTGATGAGATTTTTTGTGTTCTAAATGGAACACAAAGATCACCCCCCTCCTGTGCCCTTCCCCATCTCCCTGGAAGCCCTCAGGTCATCAACCTCTCTTTTTCACCAATCCTCTTGCTATACTTCAGATCTCTTATTAGAACACTTGAGCCATGACAGTTTACAAATATTCACATGCTTTTTGGAATGGTTTTGCCATCAGGCTCTTTCCTACCAGCTTACAGCCTTGCCTCATTCAAATGGTCTCTCTCTGTAACAGTGCCCAGGCTGTGTCCTGACCCCAGAATGCTGGTCCCACTGGACTCAAGCTTCCCCACACCTGTGCTGGGGACGGCAGCTCAGGAGTGGGGCTCAGAGCATCAGGGTCTCTGGTCACCTCTGGAGCTGGAGCCCTTCTGCAGGTGAGGATGAACTTGTGGCTTGAGGCCTGGCCAGAGCACAGAATGGCTCCCTTGGGCCAAACATAAAGGTCCCTGGAGAGGACAGAGCTTGTTCCATGGAGGACATGTCCAACCTTCTCAGCTGTAACCTTTCTTCCTCCTCCCTTCCCAGCCTTGAGTCATATTTTCCCCCTTTGAACTGACTCTTGAGTGCGTATGTCTTACTTATCCTAGGTCCTCACAGGGTGAAGCTGAACTGGCACGGGACTGTCTACAATGGGCTGTCACACACCCGCCCACCACCCCCAGGCATGGCCTCACCCACACAAATGCTTCATAAGCACACTTCCCCAGGGTGGCTGGAAGGCTGAGCTGTGACAGAGGCACAGCTGAGGTGGCCTCCTCTCTGGGCCTGTTTTCCAGCCGAGTGCCAAGGCCCTGGCCCTGACCGAGCTCTGCATCCCCTGGCTGGTGAGTTTGTATTCAGTGTCCTGAAGTCTCTTGAGCAGCCTGCATGGTAAAGGAGGACATGAGGGTGAAGACTTCTCAGGGTCCTGCGTCTCAGTGGATCTGTGGGTGCCTCTACTCTGTTCCTGCTCACCATCAGCATCCCATCACATGGCCTCCAGGCACCACTCAGGCTGCCCGTGCCAACCTAGGCACCACTTTCTAATGATGCTCCCTCTGCCACCATAGGAAGGCTTTAAAGACACGTTATGGAGCTTACATCTATTTCATTTGGGGAGCTCTGATTTCCTCTTCACATCAGCCATTTGCCTTGAGGTCTGGGCCTTGCAGGTCAAGGCAGATCAGGGAGGGGAAGTCGTATGTCTGTTGTCCTGAGACTGCGAAAGCTGACCCTCAGAGGAACTGTCCTCCTTGGATCCAAGGGGGTCAATGGGGAGGCCCAGAGAAGGGTAGGGGCAGCTGAGGTCTCTACAGAGAGGGCCACCATTTCAGTGTTCAGACCCAGAGGTCCTCTGGGCCAACCCCTAGAGGCACTGACCATGGCTGAGTCCTTTACCCTGTCTCCCAGGATGCAGGGTGCAGGTTCCAGAGCATATTCTTGGTGACGAGTGGATACAGAACTCAGCACCTGGGCTCCCCAGGCCTCATGGACACAGGTAAAGGTACAAGACACAGTTGTCACCCTGGAGCTAAACAGAGGAGGCGCTGAGGAAGGTGACAAGGGAGTTGTGACTGCATTGCTGTACCTTAGCAGGAGCTTGGGGTCTCTAAGACTCTGTAGATGGAGCACGGGAGAATCTTCCAGCTCAGGTGGCCATGGCACAGGGACATGGGGTGCTAACCCTGGATATACATTATGATCCCCTCAGAGCATGGAAAACCCCCAACATACGGACCACACCTGGAACAACCTGACAGAACAGGTGGAATCCTGGTGTGACCTTTAAAGCTCCTCAGAGGATCCCAGGGTGCAGTCTGAGAACCACTGCTCAGATCTGTCCTTTCTCTTCACTCTCTGTCCAGGAGGTCTGCGAGGCTCTGAACCCTGAGACTCTGCCCTTGGTGGCTCCTAGTCACCTGTAAAGTGTCCTTGGCTGGTACTGGGGGCAGCCAGGGCAGCAGATGGGCAGGGTGGGGTGGAGAAACTGGATGCAGGTCCCTGGGGTGGGGAGAGTGCCAGGAAGTTCACGGTGTTGAGTCTCAACATATGCTCTGCCCTCCAGGCCTCGTGGGCCTGGCCCCAGGGAGGGAATCCTGGAGGATCAGCACCCCTCTTATCTGAGAAGAGGAAACATGGGTATTATCTGACCTTTGGGACTGGGCTTTGAACCCAGGTTAGGAATTATTCCTGACCTAAAGGGAAAAGGCCTTATAGAATGCTCTAGGGTTAAGAGACAGCCCAGTGGCAGAGTGTACGTGAGGTCCTGGGTTTGAGCTCCCCAAAAAATGAAGGAGAAAAAAGAAATCTCTGGATGTTCCCAGTCACTGATATGTAATCAAATCCCACAAATAACAGAACATACTGTCCTGCTGTGTCCAAGTTTCCTCCAGTAGTGACTGATTCCCCCGGCCTCGAATCCTGGACCTAAACCAACCTCCTCCAGGGACCTGTGTATCCTGTGAGTCCTTTCCTGGCCCTTCTGACCTAACCTGTCCTTCCAAGGGACTGTGAGTATCAGTCTCTCATGCACTGTACTTCTTCTTCTTCCTCTTTCTAACCCCATCTGCGTCTTGGTCATGCTGTCCAAATGTCCCTACTCCATTGAGAATCAATCTCTCTCTCTGTCTCTCTCTCTGTCTCTCTGTCTCTGTCTCTCTCTCTCTTTCTCTGCTTGTTCTCTGTTCGTATCTCTATCTGGTCTCTGACTCGCCTGTCTCCACTGCCTCTGTGTCTGTTTCTTCTAGCCTCTTCCATTCAGAGTTTCCAGATTCTATTTTTTCTAATAGATGATGACAGGTCATAGACGCAAGAATGTCAGAGAATGTGCCCCAAATCATTCCTAGAGCAAGCTGACCCTTCTGTCAGCTCTGGGACTTTCCCAGGAACTGACTGCCACCGACCACCAAGCTTTCAGGATCATCAGTGTGCTGTCAGCAGAGGCTAGGAGCTAAGGCTCCTAGGGTGGGTCACACAGAGCCCCGCCCTTGAGGCCAAGCACTGCTCTCTAGGCCCACAGCTTGTTTCTGGGAAGCCAGATTGAATTAGCTGCTGAACCCATCTGGCCAGCCCTTGACCTAATACCATCTGGCAGCTCATGCCTCAATACCAACCCTAGCCCTGTGGCCTCAGGGCCAGAAATCCAATTTGAAGAAGCTTAATTGAGCCTTGGACTCCCTGGGGCATTGATCCTCAGGTCCTCCTGCCCAGCTAGCAGCAGATTTCCCAGTGATTAGCAAAAGAGGAAAGAAATGCAGGAGCCAACTTAATTTCAATTACCCTCATTTTCTCCCTGGAGCAGCACATGCCCCTTGCTAAGTGCATCTTTGTGTCACTGCTTTGGACACTGATAAGTATTAAGTATTTGGAGCTCTGGGTGCCCCCAGATGAGTTGTATTTATCTGCTGACTCCAGAGAGCTGCTGTCAGCCCTCAGCATTTAGTCCTATTTTACAAAACCCAGAGAAGCAAGCTTGAATGTAGTCAATGCCCACGTGGGGAAAGGATAGTCTTTTTCAGGTAATTGTGAATTTTACAAATTTTGATACCAAAACTCAACATGTGGTACTTATTTTTTTTTTCCATGTGGCACTTCTTAAAGGTCAGTTGTAATGCGGAATCTAAAACCACATCAGTGAGACTTCTGAACATTGCAATCTATCATTCTATCCTATACTTTGAATGGATCTATGCCTGGTCTTGTAACATCATGCATTGGTCATTTGGAAAATATCGGTTCTCTGAATTACACAGATTACACAGATCTTTCAAATGTTGATCTATTTTTTCATACAGTATTTTAAAGTGGAATTTATTACTATTAGCACAGAAAAGTCTCTAAGTACTAGAAAGATGATAAGCTCCTAGTAAATTAGTTTTTCAAAATTTTCATCTTCATCTGAACGATCAAATTTCATCATTGCTAATAAGCCCTGTCCATTAGTTTCCCAAGAATGATGATTATTTTATTCATTTTTAAAAAATATTTATTTATTTATTTATTTATTTATTTGGTACCAGGGATCAGATTCATGACTGTGCACTTGCAAGGCAGACACTTATGCCGCTGAGCTAAATCCCCAGCCCTGTTTTATTCATTTTTGAGAAAATGCCACTAACATACTCAATTCAGCATAATAACTAATTTGCCTGATACCCTTTCAAACGAGGAGACAGTGGAGGACAGGTAGGACCTACCCCCGCCTCAGCAGCCCCAAGAGGTTTTGTGGGCAAAGTGATGCTGAAGTCCTGCAGCACAGTGACAGTGAGGAGATGGGACTCTGGAAGTGTTATACTGATGGATGTATCTCCATATGCAAGGAAACAACAAAAGGGGAGCATAAGAGTTCCTACCCCAACCAGTGGTTCAGCCCATCTAGTAAGAGAAGGGGTAAACAGATGCATCAGACAGAGAAACCAGCATGAGATAAGCCTGGGAGGCAGCTAAGGAAGTCTGGTTCACTAAGGAACTACACAGGCAGAGTTCAGCTCCCAGAAGGCTTTGAATGTCATGCTAAAGGTGGAGTGTTTGATCTGCTTGCTCTAAAGGTCAGCTGAAGAGTTCAAACAGGGAAGCATGACGATGCTCAGATCTGTGCTTTCAGAAAGTCATTCTGCCTGTGGCAGTGTGTGCTGAGGAAGAGGGGCTATATGTGGCAGGACCGAATTGACCATAGGCGGGAAAGTGAGGCTGAGTTAGGGCAGGTAGAGGCTAGAGAGGTGACATCCTAGGTGACGAACAGGATAGCAAAAGTGACCAGCCAATAGCAGTGGTAGGAGTGCCCAGGATCTGCAGAATATCTTCACAGAGTGAGCGGTGATTAGGTTTCTAGGCTTCAAAACTGAGACTATAGCCTGATATCCAGATACTGTTGAGTTCATTTAGTCACGTTTACAGTTAGAATGGGAGGAAAGAGCAGGGCAGAAAAAATTGAAAAACTTAAATTTCGGCCCAGGAGGAACTGTGTATAAAGCTGGAGCAAAGTAGTTATGATTGCTGAAGAGACTAGCACCATTAAAAAGAGCTAAGACACTTGGTACAGAGACAAGAAAAAAGATACCTCGAGAGAATCTAAGGAATCAGCAAGATTCCACCCATCACAGGCTCCAAAGTGCAAAAATGTAAACCTTTAATCTGAGAAAACCTTGACTCCCCTGCTGAAGAAGGAGCACTTAGGAAATTGGTGCTTTGGGATTTGGTGTTTCTACTGCATCTTTGGTTTCATTTCTCCAACTTCCTGCATTATTTGCTCAGGAGCTCCTTGCCTGGCCTCTCAGGCTTTCCTTTGAAATCTAGGTGGAAACATCTCTGACCCTACAATTCTTGCATGCTGCTTACCAATAAAACCAGAATCACATGGATGGTGCCAAGGTTCGCCACCAGTGTGAGCAGTACAAGTCTCCTTGGACCACAGTGGCAGCAGTCTCTGAGTACCTCAAAGATGCAGTAGAAACACCAGGATGCCAAGGACACAGAATGTCTATCAAGGAAAGCAGCAGGCTGTGAGTGAAACCAGCTTATGAGAGAGGCTGTGTGGGCTGCAACCAGCAAGACCATAGGGGCAGAGCTTCCCAAGTCCTCTGGAGCTCGCATCTCATAACCCTGTCTCCAATGCTGGACATGGAGCTACAGGATTTAATGTGTTATTTTCTGGATTTCTGTCTCATCTTGGTCCAATTATTTTCTAGCTATATTCCTCCCTTTTGGCAGAGGAATATTTACACTGTACCATTGTACCTTGGGATTATAAGATTTGTTTCTGATTTTTACAGAGGTTCTAAACTGAGAGTTTGCCTTGAATCTCAGAAGAGACTGAGACTTTTGAAAAGTGCTAAAACTGTTGAAACTTTAGCGAAAGGGTTATTGTGTTTTCCATGGTGTTCGAGATGATTGCATGATGTTAGCTGGAGTATTAAGTTATTACTGTGTTTACTCAGGGAGTGGCTGTGGTTGAAAAAGATGTGTTTGGGTTTCCAGTTGATGCGTGTGGGAGTGATGATTCAGCTTGATGAACCAGCTGGAGCTGGGAAGAGGTTGCCTAGGTGGGGAGGGCAGTGCCAACCCTGAGGGCCACTGAGCCTCTCAAAGCAGCAAGAAGCTGTATTAAAAACAAAAGCAGGTCCTAAGGTAAACAGGAATGCTTTCTGTTTCCTCTAGACACCAAGTAACAAAGTACAAGCGAAACCCTCAACAGTTACTTCCCTGCCTGGTCCTGGGTGGGACAACTTGTTCCTACCCTGGGAAAGAGTCAAATTGGACCCCACCCTGGGTACTACAGGGGGCTCTTCAATTTTTCTATTTATTTATTTTGGTACCAGGGATTTTGCGACCTCACGCTTGCCAGGCAGGTGCTTGTGCTCAGGGTTAGGGCTAAGGTTGAGGTTAGGATTCTTTAAACAAAACCATGGCTATTCTGGTCCTTAATCTTGGGTGGAGAATGGGGTGAATGACTAGGAGCTGGACTTGGTGTTTAGTTGTGGCGCACATCAGGCAGTTTCCACTTTCCATTTGCAAATGCCACTGCAACACACGCACAAGAATTTGTTTATTTTGCACAACTGCCCATTTCCACGGGGACCATTTCTAGAAATGGGATTTCCTGGTGCAAACAAATGGAACTATTTCAGGGCTCTGGCCTTACAGAACAGTTGTACCAATTTACAGATCCAGCGGTCTGAGTCTCTTTTACTTAATTCTTCCCTGTCTAGCTGTTCTTTTTACGTCTTTCTAATCACTGCCAGTTCAGCAGGCAAAGCAAGTGTCTTGTGATTTTATTTGTATCACTTTTATTATCCTTTTGGCTACGAATGGTTTCATATGTTTGCTGATCATTTGTACTTATTTTTAAGTTACACATCCATGTCCTGTGCATACTCTTATTGATTTGTACCAATATTTACTCTTTGTCAACTGTATGTTGAACTCTCCTAATTTATCATTTGCTTATTAATTTTTTATGTACAAAAGTTTTTATTTTTTAATTTTTTATTTTTAGTACAGGAGATTGAACCCAGAGCCTTGCACATGCTAAGCAATGACGCTACCACCGAGCTATATCCCTAGCCCTCTTTTGAGTTGTGATCTCGTGAAGTTGCTAGGCTGACCCTGAGCCTGCTTGCTGCCCTCCTCCTGTACGGCTGGGATTACAGGTGTGCATCACTGTTCCTGGTGTGCAGAAACTTCCTGAAGTCACATTTTCAATGTTTCCTTTATAGTTGTTGATAACCTTGTTAAAATTAGACTTTGATATATAAATATTCTCTTGTGCTTTATTATATTTTTTAATTTCTTTTTTTACATTTAACTCTCTTCCATTTGGAGTTTATGTTAGTAAGTAGTTTGGAGAGAAATAAAGTCTTTAATTGTTTTAGCCATAATTATTCATTTCCTGCTCCTTTTGAAAGGTCACACTTGTTGCATTCTAAATATTTAAACTATACATGGAATGTGCATGCTATGATATTACATTGGTATAACTTTTGTGAGTATTATAGGCCCCTATATTATATTCGTGGTTTTTTTTTCCTTTTGCACTTATTTGACTTTTCTCTCCTATTTACCAGAGATATTTAGAAAGAATTATCAAGTTCCTTTATATGCTTAATTGGAATTTCTACATTACTTTAAAAATAACTTCTCATCCAAGTAAATTTCCACTCTCCTGTTAGCTGCCCCACGTTAGAGCAGGTTGACAATGGCCCCTGTCAAAGCTCATGTCTAGTGCCTCCTGGCCTTGCTGGGAAGCTCCGGCTCCCTCCTGACAATGCTGTGGTGGACCCCGCTGCCCTCAGCCTTGAAAGCCCATTACAAGGGGGAAGCCTGCTATCCTCATTAACTCTGTACCCCTAGGGTCAGCCCAGATGTTCTGGGAAGCACAAGACACCTCTCCTGTCCCCAAAGGCCCCCAGTGCACTCAGCAAGGGCTGTGTTGAGGAGCAGCATGGATTCACCACATCTATCTCTAACCCCGGCAGAGACACCTGGAGTTAGAGTCTCTGGGCTGCAGCAAAATGGAGTGATCCTGCCCGCCAGCACCCTGGAGAACAGGAAGCCATGCTCATTATGGGTATTTATTAGGAATGATGATATTCTGAGTTACTGTAATTAGTATGACATAATAAGTATTTTTCCAAGGTTAGAGGATATTATGTCTGCCTCAATCCAGAATGAGAAGGAACAGATTGCTTATGAATTCATTCAAACATACTTTCTGAGCACCTGCTATGTATCCTATAAGGTGCCAGGGCTATGGGTGTGGTGGCCAGTAAAATCTGGGACTCCCTCTGCAGTAACAAACTACCCAAACTGAGTGACTTGTAGCAATAGAAAATTACCCTTGATTCTGAAGTCCAGAAACCCAAAATCAAGAACCAGGAGCAGGGATTCTTTCCCGAGCCTTAGGAGAGCCCAGTCCAGCCCTGGCTCCTAACTTCTGGCAGTGGCTGGTGTGCTCCTTGGCTGGTGGCAGCACAACTGCACTCTGCCTCTGCTGTCACATACCACTCCCTGAGTGGCTGCCAGAGTGTCTAGTTACTTCTTCCTAAAGGGACAAGTCATTGATTTGGTTCTACTCTAATTCAGCATGACCTCAGGGGCTCTAATGAGATTTTATCTGCAAAAACCCCATTCCAAAAAATGTCACATTCCCAGGTTCTGAGTGCTATCCAAGACAAAGCCAGACACTGGCAAAGTAGGAAAAATGACTTGACTTACTAATAACCATCACAACAAGGAAGAGGGTCCTGAGTAAAAGGAGCTCAACTTGAATTTGTGCAGAGGTAACTGTGTGTTTCAAAGAGTAGATTTGTTAACTGGTTGCTTAACTGGAGAGCCAAACTTTTGCACCTTTGTGTGCTTGTGCATGCGTGCATGTATGTGTGTATGATGCTGGGGATTGAACTCAGGGCATCCTGCATGCTGGGCAAGTACTCTACCATGGAGCTACAATCTCAAGTAATCACAATGCTGGGGAGGCCGAGGGAGAAGGATCTGAGTTTGAGGCCAGCCTCAACTACATAGCAAAACCTTGTTTCAAAAAAATCAAAGACCACAAACTCCTCAGTTTTTATTTCAGGACAGTGTGGTACCAGCTAGAGAAAGGTGCCCACAGGCTGAGAGCTGGACTTCTGTCCCTAATGTCTGGGTTTCAAAGACAGCCTCTCAGGTCTTTGAGAAGATGGCTCAGGGTCGGGGGGGGGGTCCACATCTCAAAGAGGAGAGATCATGGCAAAGCTGGTTGGGGAAAAAGCAGGACCTGTCAATTACAAGAGCCCAGGGCAACCCCCATATCCAGTCGATAGAACTTCTCAGGAGTCCCCAGGAGATGTGGACAGCACAAAACAAGAACTGAGTCTGAGGTCAACTTGAACGACACAGCAAGACCCTGTCTCAAAAAAATAAAAAACTACACACACACACACACACACACACACACACACACACTAAATAAATATTTAAGAGAAACTTTGTCAGTGGATGTGAATTTGGGAGGACACTATCAGCCCAACCTCCCTGCCCCATTCTTCCAATTCAGGATGTGGTTTACAGCAATTCAGGTCCAAACCTAGGAGTCATTCTTGATTCCTTCCTAGCCTTATCTCGGCCCTGTGCCACCACACATTTGACCAATAGCCAACCCCACCCCAATGCCTCCCACAGGCTGGATTTCTTTCTTTCTTTTTTTTTTTTTTATTTGAAAGAGAATAAAACAAAAGGGGGCAGTACAGAGCAGATCAGAACAGGACAACAG
>PVJX010014304.1:0-45242 GCA_004027295.1 Dolichotis patagonum
TTCTCCAGAGAAAAGAGTCACTTTGTCATATTCAGATTTCCTCACAACGGAGGACACGTGAGCTGAGAAGCCCAGTTTTCTACAGTATCTAACACTGTCTTTAGTTGATTTATGGTCTCATTTCAGGTTCAACCTCTTTTTCTGCAAGTTGAGGGGCAGAGTTGGACAAGCCTCTTTCTAATTAATGTTCTTTTTAACTCGTTTCTATTTACTCATGAGAACATAAAATGATTTCAGTGGATGAAGAGGAAAAACATGAATCATTTTTTCTCTATCAGGTACCTAGAAGTATCATTTATTGGTGAATGGATGAATATTTAATACTTTTTCTCCTCATGTAAGATAGTCTATATATTGACCAGACTTTTTCAGTTATTTTTGTACTATGGGTTGAGGAACTATTTCACCTCTCCCTGAAATGTGAAGCATGTCTGTGGTATCTGGCATGTATAAACACCTGTAAGACTGACTCATAGAGGAAGTCATTTCTTCTCTGCAGAAGTCATCACTCTTTAGGGACAATTCTATGCTAGTATATTTAGAACTACTTTTTTGAATGTTTGGATAAAAATGTTGTTTGAATTATTTTACTTAACATCCTCTAAAATAGGAAGGCTAGGTATATAAACTATGTACTCTTCATAGTAAAGATAGTATTTTTAAATGCAAAGAATGGAATAAGGGATAAAGCAGAGAAAGGAGAAAAAGTGAAGCAACTATAAATAAAAATCTATCAAGGAATTCTGAATTTATGTGCAAAGTGGGTCCTGCTCTGTGTGTCCAACATAAACTTATGAAAGTTCACCTCTAAATCTATAAGTTGAGTAGTGATAGGGTTTAGGTTTGGATGCCTCCCTGAAGCATCATGCAATCATGGATGCAGATGAGTCTGCCATTCATGATTGGTTTGTTGTCTGACACTGGGATTGGTGGTGTGAGTGCTGTACCTGCCCAAAGGTGGAGTGGTCTGACAGTGTAAGGGTGGGAAAAAGACATGTCTTTGTTCTTTTTGCCGCTGTTCACTCTTGATGTTTGCAGTGACCATGAATGACTGCTCCACCATGCCATCCTACATAGGAGCCAGCTGAGTATGGACTAAAACTCCCAAAACTGTAAGAAATAAACCTTCCCTTGCTTTACTTTGTGCATGAGATATTTTATCTGAACAATGAGAGACAAGCCACTAAGACAAGTAGTTAAAAAAAACCTAATCAAGTAGTGATGTAATTGATACTGGAAGTATTATTCTCCTCTTCAGTCTTGGACAGCAGCATCATTAGCACACTGGAAAGAGTTTCTATCTTTTTTTCTCTTTTCCTTCACCTTGACAGGTCCCATTGATGATGATGGATCAGTTGCGCATCTGTTTCCCTTTCAGACCCTCATCACTTGCCGACACTGGCACATTTTTTGCTGTCTTGTTTTATTTGTTGAGCGATGCCCTTGGTGTTTGCACAATTGCTTTAGTTTTGAAGTACCAGATTCAACAACGAGCAACCCCATGAGTTACTGATGAAGAGGAGACAGAATCAGACAGGGCTGGCTTCATTAAAAAGCTACATAAGTATTTACTCTATACTGAGTCTGACTTTCTAGTGTTTTAACTGTAAACTAACAGTAAATTGGTACTTCACAAGGTTTACTAAAAGGAAAGGTATGAGTTTACAGTGAGAGAAACTACCTGATCTTTATAAATCCAAATTAGTCAGCAAGTGATTTCTGGATATATAACATAAACCATAAAGTCTGTAAAATGCATTGAGTTTTGCAGAGAAGAATGAACAGTCAAAGCGTTGACATGTAATTAAGTCCTTTACCTGTGAGTAAATCGAGAAACCTTCCCACAACTCTAGACTATTGCATAAATGAATAAATATCATGGGCATCTGTCAAGGGGCTGTCTTCATTCTGTGCCTGCTGTGCTTGGTTAGTTCTGAAGAGTTCTCATTCTAACACATTAAAGATAAGCAATGTGTATTTCTAAAATCTGAAAATTTCCCCAGACCCTTATTCCATACATTTCTTTCTAGACTTCCAAGGATGTTTCCAAAATCCTTTTTTCTATATTGGTCTACATATATTTCTAGTCTACAGGAGAGGTTTGACAGAGTCTCGCTGGGATTAACTCTAAGATACAGACTTAGAGAATAAAAGGTTAGTTCAGGAGATAAGAATTGGAAGGGCATTTGACACAAATATAGTATACAAAGATATAGGGAGAGGGCTGGGGATTTAACTCAGCAGCATAAACACCTGCTTTGCAAGCGCGAAGTCATGAGTTTGATCCCTGGTACCAAAAAAAATGATATAAGGAGAGATAATATGATTTAAGGGTTACCTTCCACTTTTGTTACTTTTGACTATGTGACTTTGAATGGATGCTTAGCATCTCTGAGCCTCAGTCATCTCATTTTTAAAATGGATATAATATGTCATTTCTGACGTTTCTGGATTGTTCTCTGGATCAAATAAGCTGATATGAAATATAAAAACAGTTGAGTTATCTCAAGTTGTGAAGTAACGCTCACACAAATATTAGCCTCTGTAATGCATTACTTTAGTCATCTTTTATTGAATTTACATAGTGTTAAGTTTTCTAATAAGAGCTAGAAATACAAAAAAATGACTAATGGTTCAATATCTGCCTCAAGGATAAACAAACAGTTATCAGTAAAATACCTCAAAATTCAAAGATTGTCCTCGTACTTCACTTAAGTACTTTGACCAGTAACAAAGATGACAAAATTTTACTCATTCTTTGAAGATGTTAGTGTTTTGATAGAATATGTATTCAGAAAGAGTGACTACTTCTTCCTGAAGCTCTGGTTCTGACTGCTCCCATACCCTTTGCACATGCAGATCTTGCCAGTAGAGGCATAACTGCCATCATGCAGGAGTAGCCACAGACCAAAAAGACATACACCCAATTCCAGTTGTAACACTTTGACCAAAGCTTTGATCTTTTCCTTTTCCAAATGACAGTCACACTAACTTCTGGAGTGGATCACACCATAGTTGAAGTATTCCAGTGATTTCCCATCAAGCTTGTGTCACACTCTACTAGATTTAGTGTGGTTGTGTCTTAAGCAACTTCTCTATTCCTTTGACATTGTCCATGAAGACCCAGTTTCACTGTTCCTTTCTTGTTCTTATACAAGTCTGTTACAGCAGCTCTTGCTCTTCCTTATGGAGGGAATGAAAATTCCAAATAGTCACAAAATTCTCTTCATCAGTTCTATACAGCTCTCTTCAAGGGATTCATTCCAGAAAGGTCATTCCATTCCTGTTTACCTCCTAAAATAATGCATTTTATCCTATATATTTATCATCATACATTTATTCCTTATTTTACTAATTACTGATTTTAATTTCCAATGTGGGCTGTTTCCTGCTCCATGTAATATCATCTAAATGTAACTTCTTATTTTTCCCTCTGTTGCATTTGGGGAATGAGGCTCATAGAAGTCAATTACCTACAGTCAGTATATAAGTAGTACCAGAAAATTGACTCTGAAAAAGGAAATCATGTAATCTCGTTATATTTGCTATGACTTTATAATGGATGACAAAAGATTAATTTGTACAAGCTTTGTAGTTTTCTAGATTGTATAAGAATTAAGTACACATATTCATCACTTTTGTGCTCATTAGGATGGCTAATCTTGACTGAAAATCTAACTTTATTAAGAGATGTCTGAGAGACAGTGAATTCCATTTCAGAGTATGCCTGTGGAAGTATTTGCAGACATAACTGGTATGTGAGCGAGCAAACCGAGGGGAGAAGATCTACAGTGATTGTGGATGGTGCTATCCAACAGACTTCACACCAAGATGGAACAAAAACATAGAAGGAGGAAATAACCTGTGCCTCATGTTTCATTTCTGCTTCAGCAGGCATATCTTTTATAGCTTCCTTTAACTGTGGACCTCAGAAGCTTCCTTTGGCCTTTCCATTTGAACTCACTGTAGTGATTCTTCAAGGAGCTTTCAGTGTTTTCAGATGCAGACTGGTCCTACACTCTTGATCTCTCTCACTCTGAAGCTTCTAGCGTCTTGGACTGAAGAGATACTGGACTCTTGGCCACTCTAGCAAGCAGACAGCTATTGAGAAGTGCATTAACAAGACTCTGAGCATGTAAGCCATGACTTGGATAACAGTTATTGAAACTGAACAAAAATGTATCAATTATGTTCCCTTAGAGAGCTTTAATTAATACATTCATGAAATCTAAATGGTCTTAATTTTAGTCTGTAAAAAGTGTTTCCTCTCATAGCCAATGGGTTCTAAGACATTTTAAAATGGAAGAAGGGGTATGAACAGGCACTGCACTCTTCACAAACAGCTGCTTAATTTACATATGCCTTGGAATTTTGCAACAGTTACTAACATCTATCAGTAAGATTAGCTTAATTTTAAAGATGAAGACTTGTTTAAAGCAAGTCACTGGTCATACATCTGCATGACTTTGTTATGCTTCTGTCTGTATACCCCCCAAAAGCTTCATGCACTCATAGGGATGAACTTTTCAGAGGCATCTGAATCCAGAATTTGTGATTGATTCATGGTCCAGCTCTGGGATTAAGAATGTGTGAGATACTCTCGCTATATTGTAATGCAGCTAACCTGCATACAATATAAGGGACAGAAGGAGGGCTGGCCTCTCTCTTTCCTTGCTTGCTTTTGTTGTCTTCTGCTGCTGTAGCTGTTGTCTGTGCCTTGTGCCACCCTGCCTTGCAGCCAGTCAATTATGGGCTGAAATCTCTATAACTGTGAGCTAAATAAACCTTATTTCCTTAAACTTTGGATGTTGAGTATTTTTGTCTCAGCAATGAGAAAAGTAACTAAGACAACTTCAAAGCACTATTTGTATTATTTCACCTTTCTCCCTTTTCCATGCTTTGGAATTGCCACAGAATTCTGACATTTCTGAAATTCTTGAAACTGATGCTGGCTCTATGTCTTTTCCTACTTGAACACTAGAACTGATCAACATGAAACCAAAGCCTTCATGCTTCAAATAAACTTGCATCAAAGAAACCTAGCTAAAAGGTAGAGTTACTCCCCCACTAAAAGATTATGTTTGGATTTAGTGTTGCTGCACTGTTAAAATCTTCCTTTGAAAGTCAATCCAATGCTGTATGGTTGGCTGGCTCAATATACTTCAGTTACCATTTATAAGAAAACAACAAATGATGCAATATATACTTTTTATTTCTTGTTTTCCATGCATCTTCAGGCCTCATAACTAGTAATTAATCATACTTTAGCCCTTCTGTACAATAGCTAGAATGAGGTACATTTGAGTGCATAAATTAAGGCAAATTGTCCAATGTCAAGGTACGTCCATGCACCTGTGCTCCCTCCACCCAGGGGAAGCATCAGTACCTCTCTGTGAGTGTGAGCACAGCTTATATAGCACTGAGCAGTACTTACCTCCAGCAGCATAGTGTTTTTCCTTCTTCCCACCAAGAGCATGACTATAGAGGTGACAAATATGAAGGAGGCTCATAGGGTCAGTAAATGATCTGCTATCCCAAGAGAAAACCAACTTCAACTTCAACAACCACATCCACAGGAAGCTGGACACAGCTCCCTTGATAAGTACAAATTAGACTTGTGTTTCTATTTAAAATAAATCTACTATAAGCACAAGTCAGGCAGTAAACTTAGCACAACTCTTTGTTCACTAAGTCTGAGAAAGGACAAAGAAAATGCAGTCTATGCTGTGGATTGAACTCCTCGCACCATATTTTGTTCACTGGTCATTCAAAATCTACTCCTGTTGTCATGGGTATTAGTCTAGAACTCCACTGATTTTAAGTTGCGTCACCATTGCAATTAACTTTTGGAGAGAAGAAAATAAAATCAGGCAAAGGAACACTAACAAATAACTATCAAAGAAATCACAGGTTAGGAATTTTTTAAATTTGTATATCATAAAATTAGAGAAATTGTATATCAAAGCCCGATTGACACTCTTTGCAAAGGCCTCTAGCAGAAGTTTGTGGAGAAATGACAGTTTGATCTTTTATTCTTTAGGGAATTGAAGAATATTTAATTCTTTAGGAAAAAATTGTTTTACTTTGTATATTCACATTAGCCTGCTATCATTCAGTAAGTATTTATTAAATGCAGTGTATTTCCTTGCTATGTAATATATTTGATTTACCATTTATATTTTACAATTATATGGAGAGTTTAAAATGCTCAACCAAGGTTTACAGATATAGTGAATATTAAGTGCTGCATAAGTTAGGATTTTTGATAAAAGGAAACAGAAATTGGTTATGGTTTTTATAGCCAGAAACCATAATATCAGGATGATGTGCATCTGAATATGAATGAAAGCTAAAAATGAGGGGGGTGCATGGCATCCACATTGCAGAACCTGTTGGATGGTGTTTGCAGCTGCTCATCATTGCTACGAATCCATTCAGAGTATTTTCAGTCTTTTGTTTAATGTTGTCAGGTTCCAGAGAAGGAGAATGTAATTATCCAAGTTTCAGTTCTGTTCCTGTAATTTTAATATTTCAGTCATGGATTCAGAGTTTCATTATAGTTACTCATAACTGGTCGATACAATGTCCAACGTTGGGAGATTCAAGTTTTAGCCACAGCAAATGGTATGTTATTGCTGCAAGAAGGGTTGAGTATTGTAGGCAGCAAAACACTAATGACCACTATAAGTCCTTATTTATACATTATATTATACATTATGTTAAATCCAGATAAGTGGAAACCAATTGAAATTTAAACTCATTCATTCTTCTACGTTTTGGTCTTATGTTTATCCCATGCTAATATATCACACAGCTAATCCTTCTTCCACAATCTTAATTTTCTTCCTTGTCATCTAATGCTTTGATTTTTGCCTTCTTGTTTGCGTTTGTCTATAGTAGCAGATATGACCATCTTTTTAAAAGCTTCAATTTTTAATTGCATTTCCTCTTCGGGTAATATTTTACTAATTAGTTCCTGATGAGCTACCAGTCGCTGAGTCATGAACTTGGTAATGAGTCCATTTCATACATATTGTTGTTGAATTTGCATAATAGAGTCACTGGATTAGAAATTCCCAAGTAAATACATAATTTTAAAATTTGAATTTAATTATTAAATCAAACATATCATCTAGCAGCTAAATGAATTTCATTAGAGGATATTATTTTATTTCCATGTAGGTTAAATCTTTGAAGTGTTTCCTTTTCCTGAGTCATAGATTTTCATTTTTCAGTATTTGACTGTATTAGCCAAGGTCCTCAGGAGAAAATTGGTGTTTTGTATCCAGTCCATGTTGATGGCCTGAGAATCAGGAGCATGGAAGTCTCAGCATTAGAGAAGCAGAGGTCTGGCCTTCACCTATTTTTCCTGTACATGCCCGCAACAGGTAAGATGATGTCTCTATTCACTGAGGAAGGAAGAGAGACTTCACTTGGTCTATTCATTCAAATGCTAATCTCTTCTAGAAAAAACCCACACAGATACACTCAGAAAAATATTTGACCAGTGTCCTGGACATGCATTAGCCCAGCCAAGTTGACATAAACCATTAACTGTTGTGCCTACCAATTTTAACTGTGACCCTTACAGTAGGTATGTGTGTTACATCTTTGTAAATGTCTGTATATGTGGACATATTAGTCATCCAGATTATATATTTTAAAAAATTGTATTAACTTGTTAAGAATAGGTAGCTTGAGAGTCACATTTTGTAAACAAGCATATTTCATGCCAGGGAAAAGAGACACACATTTATTTGCTGAACTAAACTTAGTGGTATTTCATATAGATTCAGTGAATAAATAAATTAAACAAATAATATAAATTAACTATCTTTCAAGAAATGTTTTGTTGAACTTCTGACTACGTAGCTTACTTATGGCTCCCAAAGTGCTAGAATTAGCCTATACATTGGAAAACTAGGATATTGGATATGCTCATCTTTAAGGTTACCTTATATTTCAGAATTTATTTCATTATCATTATGTGTATAGCAGAGGGACCTAAACTAAGTGACACTGAAGCCATGTATACATTACAAGCTTTGACAATAAAACGGAGAGCATTAGTAATAAATCAGTCAATACTACTGTTCAGCAAAAATTTATAGAATCCGGTTATATGCACCTGAGTTAAATAGAAATATTGTAGGCAGTCAGACAGGGATAGGACTTTGAAGGAGCTGGTGCAGGTGACCAGATACCTTGCAACTATGGGGGAAAAGCAACACCTCCCATTGCAGGCCAGCTCTGAAGACAAAAGACAAGACAATGCAGCCATACTCTAAGGATAAACATCAGAGACTGATATTCTAAATAGGTCTCTACCACCTCAGGAAGCCAGAAGGAGCCACTAACCTAAATCCTTATAGGCAAAGACCCTGCTCTGTATTCATGCTGGCTTGGTTTGTGACTCATTTTCCCATTTTCTCCCAATTTAATTTAATCATATTTATCTGAGTGATCACAATCATATAATCTCATTGTTTGACCTTAATGCTATTCTACCTCACGCCTGCCTGCCTTGTGGGTTCCGATTTTTCCCCACCTTGAACCCACCTCACCTTGTGGTTTTGCTCTATAAAAATCCCTGGGAAAGTCAAGATTCTTGGAAATCTATTCAGGACCCCTTCTGTCTCTGTCAGACAGACACTTTCTTTCTCTCAATAAATATATTCTGCTCCTAATAAAAACTATGGGATCCTTATTCCAGAACAGTTTCTTGGGACATAAACAATACCAAGATTCGTATATAATGCAAAGAGTATTCGAAAGGAGATAACACTGTTCTTTAGTCAGTACCCACACTGTCGTATCTAAAGAGATTTATATTGTACTTTGATGTGAGTACTAGGTATAGAGGTGCTTGTTACCTATTTGCTATAGTGATTTTGATGAATGTTGCTAATTGTCACATGGCTCCTTTCTGCTGGAGGTTGTCCAATAGGTCTTCATAAACATTTTAGCGATGACATCTTCTTCTTTTCTTTAAAATGACGCTATGAAATGGAAAGATTAGACTACATATATGTTTATGTTTGAGCTTATGACTGATGACTAATGAGTTAACAATTTAAATGAAGTACTGTAATTAATTATATTAAAAGTAGAATTTCTAGTGAAGGTGGAGACATTTTCAGAAAAAAAAATATTTTAGAATGAGGCTTTTCACCATAGTAGTCAATATTTTTGTGGATTCTGAAATACGATATGTAAGTAAAATACTTACAATATGGCTTTGAATAAAAACTTTCGCTTGAGCAGTATTATTTTCCCCTTGAGAAAATTACTTATCTCATGCCTACCTACTTAATATTAATAACTGCATATTAGCTAAGGTAAAGTTAAGCCACTTTTAAAATAACGAGCTTTATTTGTGGTTAAACACTGCCTGCTGGTTATGTTGGTATCAAGACCAGGGAGATAACCATAGGATGCTGAATTGTAGCCTGTTTCTGCCTCTACCTCTGCCTCTGCCTCTCTCTCTCTTTCGCTTTCTGTGTCTCTCCCCACCCCTCGCCACTCTTGTTAAATCATGCTTGGCTTTGATGCCAGGGTAAGATGTCGGGCAGATGTTATCAAATATGCTTCAATGGGAGGGGATCCTAAAGCTCTTAAGTCATTTATGCTTCTAAATGTCAAGTAACTAAATTGATATTTCCATCTGCTTGAAACCTTAGTGTGGAGAAAGGAAAATGAGGAATGGAAATTCTAATTTTCTTTCAAAGTGACTTCAGTGTGTTATCATGCCAGGGACATCTATTTTTGATGTCTCCAGTTTAGCAAAGAGGGATGGGTAACTTTAGTGGGTCTTTTAAATTATATTTATTTGAAATGCCAAATAATTATGTGCATTCTCCATACCCTGGGTTGAAGTCAGTGGGGTTGTTAAAATGTGATAAAATGTTAGGTTAAAGAAGAACAGCTGGTTTGCTATTGTTCCAACTCCTCCACACACTGGTATGCCGTTCTTTTTATTATCTCAACCAAGCCTTCTTTTATCTTGCCTCTGCCCTCCCTGCCAACATAGCCTCAGTTTTCTTTCTTTGGTGTCAGTTCTGTACAATATTAGCAGTTCTTTAAGTTTATGCTACAAATGGTTTGAAAATGTAGATGCGTAGGTGTTCACAGCTTTTAAAGCATAGGTAACCAAATTACCCAGACTACCAATGATGGCCTCTAAGGAAATGTTCATAGGTAATATTTATTAACTAGCAATTATATATTAGCCAAAACTTGATATTATTAACATATGAGTTAACTCTTTTAGTCCCTGAATGTCATGAGGTATTCAGTATTATCATCTCCATTTCACAGATGAGAAAAATATAATAAAGAATAGTTTAAAAAGCTCTAAGAAAAGAGAACTAGACACTAACAAAGCAAAAATTAGAACTCAAGCTCGTTGGCTCTTATCTTCTTTATTATTTTGTTTGTTTGGTTGATTGTGCTGTTATAACAAATTACGCTGACTCTCACTGGTGACAATCTGGGTTTTGCCAGGGGTCTATTCCTTCCCAAGGAATAGGAAATATATTTGTATTTTCTGGGAGTCTAAGGACTGATTAGATTCCTTGGCTAGTGGCCCCTTCCTCTGTGTTCAAAGTTAGCAATATTAGGCTCACTCTTTGTCATGTTGCCATCCCTCCAGTTTTCAGTTATCCTCTTCCATTTTTAAGGTTCTTGAAAATATATTGAGTGTATTATATAATGCAGGATAATCTGCCTCATTAAACTCAGTTCCTCTAAACAATTCCACCCACAAACTTAATCCCTCTTTATTAGTCAATATGACACACATACAGGTCCAGAGATTAGGACAAGAAGATGATTGAGGTACCATTATGTTGTCTCTCTTACTTTATGTTTTACCATACCTTTTCACTAGAAACTGATTTAATAACATTAGCTGTCTCCCATATTCTAGGTTAGGTTTTATTTAGGTATTTTCCCTTGATTCTCAAAAAAGGAAGGTGATTTTTCCTATTAAAAGATAAGAAAATGGGTTCTGAGAATTGAGTCTTTTATGTAATAAGGAGACTTGAGGTGAAGTTCGAATCTAAATCTATTCAATTAAAAACCTGTGTTCTTTTCTACATTGCAAAATTTTGGTTAGATAAGCATAGTTGTGTGAAATAGCTATAACATATCTTAATGAAATGCTTAGAATATTGAAAGATCTAGATGAGATTGTGCTTTTTCTTGATTATGTAATTCTCAGTGGCAAGATCACTGTTACAGTTGGTCCTTGCCGGTCCTTGAACAGAACTAAAAAAGTAGCTCTAGACACCAGAATGCATGATGCCATGTTTTCCCTCATGTATCTTCTGCAGGTTTGCATTTTCTCATCTTTAAACTGTGCATAGTAACATGTAACCTGAAAACTAGAGATGATTCTTTTAAAACAAACCAGATCACAAAGAGTTCATTCTTAACTAGTATTAGTTAGTGCGTAACTATTACTAGTTAATATTTAATAGGAGTTGCTATTGTCTTATGAAATATACATCTAGAATATCTAGAATCTTGGATTTCTGATGGTTAAATCCATATCCAAAAAAGGATAATAATAAAAATCCAAGTATTTGAAAAATTAAGTTAATCAGATTTTGGTTAAATTTCTTATAAGTAACAAGCATTTAGAAGCGCCAGGAAAATCATGAAAGACTATTTTATTAAGAGTTTCCTGGGAAAAGCAGTGACTAGCTTTCTAGGAGACCTAGAAACCCACGACTCAGATCATACATTCTTTTTTTTCCAGCACTGGGAAATGAACTCAGGGCATTCCCATACAGCTATATCCCATTATCATCATCATCATCATCATCATCATCATCATCATCATCATTACCATCTTTTTTAGAGACATAATCTGGTCACCTAACTTGCCAGTAAGTCCATAATTTGCCAAGGATGGGCTTGATCTTGCAGTTGCCTCAGGCTCCTAGAGTCTGTGTGTGTCTGCCATCACACCTAGCAATTTGGTAGAGTTCTGCTTGAAGTTTGGCCCCACAGAAGTGATACAAGGAATGTATTCCTTCTAAAGTCAAACACCTTCTTTAAACTGTTTTCTGCTTTTCACCACTATAGTACCAAATGTTATAGAAGTTTAGCCTTCAGATTTTTGAGGTGCAGCATTTGTGCATGTACCACAAAAAGAAAACAATCAAAGACACTTAGAAGCACCTGTCACATCATATATAGCACTGACTCTATGATGAGAAGTATAAGATTAATGAAATATAGTAATACATATTTTAGTTACATACACTGCTTCTTCTGCATCCTTAGCGTACATTCTGATGCAGTGCCTGGAATTCAGTTAATACTTAACACATGTTTGTAGGATAAATAAATGATTGAGATTGCTACGGTAATTAGCCATAAGCTTGACCTCTAAGAGTCTTCTGTATAGTATTAAAAACATTAAAATAGCATCCAAAAAATAATAAAATTTCCTTCCACATCACTTGTCATTTTCAGAAACCAACTTAACACATGTTCTCTTTTCTTATTACTCCCATTATGGAGCTCAGAGAGAGAGAAAGAAAGCACTTTGTCCACGACCTGCTTATGGTCAAGTGAGGACCTGATTCTGATGGGGCATATTTTTTTCGTATGCTGTAGAATCCTGCAATTTTTGCTATAAAAGAAGTAACTTCAATGAACTATTTTGGTGGATCATCTTCTGCATGGAATAACTTCTGCCAGTCTTTCAAAAGGGGTTGCTAATGTTCGGTTTGGCAGCATCTGTGATTGTGGACAGATGTTATAGAAAGTTGACCTTTTTGCTTAGCAGGGTTCAGAAAAAAATCAATAAGATATGATGATCAAGAAAGTCTCACATATCCAAAGTGAAAAATAAAAGTCAAGCTCAGGGAAGTAAGTATAATCCATAGAGTAGAAATAGATTTGAAATTAAAAGCCAATAAATTTGATAATATCTTATAGTCATATTTAAAATATAGACATTTTACTATTTTTAAAGCATAAATAATATGAGAAATATCTTACACATGCATATTTTAAAAATGATTGTTAAGCAACAGAAATTAGATATCTAACATTTCTTTTAATGATTAGGTCCCTACAGTTTCTCCCCTACCATTTCATCAGTGGAACAATGAACATTAATAATTACTAAAATTACTTGTCATGCTTTTACACCCATACAAGGGACCCATATACCTGCACACACAGCTACATAGCTGTCTTGTTATTAACAGAAATGGTACCTTATTTTATATATGCATATGTTTATAAATCATTTTATCCACTCAAACACTATATATCGTCTTCCACTTCTCAAAATCTATGTGTTAATAAGTGGCATGATGTGTTATGACAAACTTAGCTATTCTACATGGTTTCATACATCTGTGTTTGCATGGAGGTATATAATACACAGCTGAATCATGGAAATTTATTGAGTATATTTTCTTCTTTCCTCTGTTCAGTGTTTTGTTGTGAAATACAGATTTCTTTTTACCAATTATATACAAGTATACTTGTATCAAAATACCATGTAGTATAATTTAAAACAGAGAAATAAGGGAGGAGTCAGGGACAAAAATACATCACTCCAACCCACACTCCCTACTAATCCACCTGTTTCAACCAGGCCTCACCTACCCATAGCAATTCAGTTATAAATATAGTGACCCCATGGTTCATATTACCTTCTGAAATCCTCAACTCTAAATGTAATACAATTTCTCTGTTTCCTAGGTGCCATCACGTGAACAGTTGACCTGTGCCATGCACTTCCACTGGGTAATTTCTGTGTTGTACCCAGTTAACCATGGACTGAACCAGCTAAAACCCTGAAGCATAAGGAACATCTCCAACCTTAAGCTGTTTTTGTTGAGTATTTGTCCCAGTAATGAAAAACATGACTAATACATATATAATGAACTAATCAGTACAGTCAAGCAAGTTAATATATTCATCATATGATGTGTATATTTTAGTTTTATAAGACTATCTAAAATCTACTCTCAATAAATTTCTAGTATGCAACATAATCTTAATATCCAAAGTCCTCTTGTGATACATTAACTTTCTAGGTTTATCCTACATAACTATTACTTTGTATCTGTTGACCTATTGTTTCCAACTTGTACACATCTTCACTACACTGCATACGTATTTCTTGAGATGAAGTGAGTTGACAGTACTAAAGCATACAGGCTTGGTAGTCATAGTGGTAAGCATATACTTGAAAAGTTTTGGGATTTGTTTTTCTAAATCATTTTTATAGTTGTTTCTTTTAACCTTGGTAAAATCATCCCAAGTAAATGTAATAACAAAATCTTAAAGTTGGGAACGTACAGTGTTGTTCAGCCTGACTCTTACCTCATTCACTCCCTTCCCTGTAGACCGTCAAGCCTCCTCATAAACTTCTGCCTGCAATCACGTTTGGTTCTAAATCTGATTACCTTTCAAAAGTTAGCATGTGGCACCATTTCCTAGCCCCTTCCTTGGGTTAGAATGTTCCACTGGTGCTCAGAAAACATGCTGCATTTCATTAGGAAGGACATACTATGTAATTATGGATGTGTTGTCCTGATTTTCTTTGTTAGATTCTGAATTTCCTCATTGGAAGTAAGTCTGTCTTCAGCATTCACTTCTGTGCTTCCTGTCCATGATAAGGTGTCTAGAAAGTACTGGTGAAGCACCAATACTTCTTTTTTTAACAGAATAACTGAGTGCATTAGCACATGCATTCTTTTCCCCCTTTCTTGTGGCTAATATATGCATCTGGTATGTTAATAGACTGTGTGTGGCAGCTCTGAGCAGCACAATCCCGGTCCACAGGAAGCTGCTTAAGCTTGGGAAATATAAACTATTAAGAAAATATCTGCTGCAGAGGAAGAAAGAGGTGACTAGTTTTGCAAGAATGGCTCATCTGCCTCAGCTGTTTTACGAGGATGTTGATCTAGGTTTCATTCCATTTACCATCCTTATGTGCTACATCTCATATTTACAGTATTTTTCTGTCATCTAATAGTTATCTTAAGGAGACAGTTCAGGAACTGTCAGAAGAATGCCAAAATGAGTCATTGAGTTGTGATCACAATGCCTGATGCCCAGTTGCCCATGCTAATGGATTCCCCCTTCGTTGACAGCCTCTTAGAGTCCCTCTTTCTATCGCGCAGCACAACAATTCATAACTAGCTTTGAAGCAAAGAATGTCTTTCAGTTGTAATCCAAGATGTCGTCATCTCTGTCACCAGATTTTAGCTTGCAGGATAATTTTGTACTTTTCACAGGAGTGCTATCAGACCTCAGCGTTAACAGATACATCTTTCCTGTTTTCTCCAGATATCTTGTGTGCTATAAACATTCTTACATGAGATGCTGAGGTTCGTGTATATGGTAAAACATGAACTCATTCTATCAAATTCCAAAAAGTTCATCATAATCCACAATATTTTTTTTGACAGGGTCTCCTTAGGTAGTTCAGGCTGGTCTTGAATTTACAGTGACCCTCCTGCATCAGCCTCCTGGATACTGAGATTACAGGTGTGAGCCACCAGTCCTGCTGTCATAATAATTAATTAACTATGAAAATGGCCAACTCACCTGAAAAACCATCTAATTCTACTTCAGTGAAAACTAAAGTTAAAAAACTGAGTGTCTTCTAGAAACTAAGATAAGACGTGAATATAAATCTCTTGATTATTCATACAAAACACATTTTTGACAAGCAGTTAATGCAGGCCCCTGTGACTAACTAGTTGGTGGCCTGTCAGGGGTCCTGATGGTTGGGGCATTCCTAACAGGTCATCCCTGTGCTCCCATTCCTCGAATCAATACAGTATCCAATATAATTATAGAGGTCTTGAAGCAAGCTACATGGATCAGAGTTGAGGATTCATCTCTTAGTAGCCAGACGAATTTGCAAGTTGCTTAGGCTTTCTGTGTCTCAGTATAGTCAGCTATGAAATGGAATGGTTGTAACATTCATTTTATGCTCATTAAGAAATTTAAGAAAAGATTCAGTCAGTGTCAAGAGCTTAGAAGAACTGGAACATACCGAACACTCAATCTCACCTGCACTTGATCATAAGGTTGAGGGTCAGTCAGACTGGGTTTTAGAGAGACTGGAATCGGCATGTGTGTGTGTGTGTGTGTGTGTGTTTATCTGTGGGTTTGCTCCTTTCATGACTCTTTCTTATGGAGATTATGCATCAATACAAGCTCCAGGGTAATATCACAGAGGACCTGCTTTGTAGCAAATATAATGTGAAACAAATATAAACTATATTACACACTTATCTCAATATATTTTACTCTTTTGTCTGCCTTCCCCTCTCTTTTCCTCTCACCCTCTCCAAAAACCTTTATCAAATGAACAATTTTGTTGTGATCATTGTACCTTTTCTGGGGTAGAGTGAAGTGAAAGAATATTTCTTTACTTTATTTGGAGGAGAAACTTCAGGCATCTCATTTTGTTATTTGCAGATTGAGAGATTATTTTTAAAAGGCAGCATTCAAAATTGAGGCAACATAAGTTTTACAAACTAAAAGAGTATTTGTTAATGTTAATAAACAAAACAGTGTTTTAAGTGTAATTATGTTTCCAAAATTTGATGTTTTAATGTAGAACTTTATGAACTGAATGACCTAGATAAAAATGTAAGTAATTTTGGAATGGGAATGGTTTGGAAACAGATTATATAATGAATTTATAATCATGGTAAGGCTACTTGAAAATTGCAACACAAATGGAATTCTTTTAGTCACCTTAAAACAGCATTGATGTGGTATTCAGTTGGCTGGATCTTAGTCCTGAAGGAGTTATCATTTAATTCTCTCTTGTCCTACTCTGCTCTCCCCCAGCTGTGACAACCTCTGACTCTTACAAATGCAGGTGTCTTAACTTGAAATAGGAATCTGCCAGGGCAGACAAACCAGGCTGAAACACATTGATTAAAGTACCTGGCATACAATTGCAGATGAAGACAGAAGTGTTTTAATTCAATTATGCATCAAGACCTGAGGAAGTAGCTTGTATTGATTGTCTCAGCTGGTACTTCAGGCTCTCATAAAGGAAACAAAACTGTATCTGTTTTTTTTCTCCCCTGGATTCTTTCATAATCACTGTTTATTAAACCCCTTCTCTGTGTCAGGAAGTTCATATTTATTCTAATAATAATAGGCAACAGTTTAGTAATAATGGAGGTACTGTATTTCTAATAATGTAGATATTTTTTTCCATTTTTTCAAGTAGAAAGAGTTGAATTAGTGAATGAACTTCCTCCGGTCTACAGGAGACCAAATTTCTGCTGTATAATACTATCAAGCCACAGCCTATTACTACTTGACTGCTTCAACAGAATTCCTGGCATAGTGGGATTTTTTTTTTTAACACGAATTCAATTATTTTCAATGCAGGACAGGAAGCACAAACACTTCACATGCCATTGATAGCATTCTCACTCAGAAATATAAGAGTGATAACATGACAAAGAAAACTATTATATATGTATTTGCAATTACAGTAAAAAAAAATAGGAAATAACAGCAATTATTCTACTCTTTGGTATCTTGGCTTGTAAGTGTCTCACAAAAACCCAGTGGAAGGCTGGGGATTTAGCTCAGCAGTGTAAGTGCCTACCTGGCAAGTGTGAGGTCATGAGTTTGATCCCCAGTACCAAAAAAAAACAAAAACAAAAACAAAAAAAAACACACACAACAGTAAAAGTACCTCAATTTATGCAATTTAAAATGAAAAGAGATTGTTTCAAAGTCTGGTACAGTGTGATTTTTGTTTTATATGTCAACTCACCATCTTAATAGGACTCGTACAGTACTCTCATTGCATTGCAAAAGTGTAAAATATGGATCATTGACTTAATCCAAGGGATCATTAGAGACTTTGTAGAAGTGTAACTGAGCTGACATTCGTAAGAATAGAAGGACATCAGCCAAAAGCAAGGTGTGGGTGAGCAAGAGAACTCCAGGCAGGAATACTGAAGGCTCTTTTGATTAGGGTGACAAGAGCATATTCAAGAAATGGTAAGTATCAAATGCATAATGTAAAAAGCCACCAATATGAAGCTAAAGAGGTAGGTCTGGGCTGGAATGCGTGGTGCCTGTGGAAAAGTTAAAGTACTTGAGAGTTCATCCTAAATGCAGTGGGAAGCCTTTGATGTGCTCTGAGTATTGGAGGGAAGGATCCAATTTCCATTTCAAAAATATCTCTCTAGTTGAGGTGCCCGAAATGGATAGAAGGAGGTCAAGAATGACACAAGTGCCAGGTACACATGATAATTTTAAAAAGGTAAAATATGTCAATCATCCTGATGAAATAACTGAAACTTTTAACAATCTCAGAGTGAATTTATAGAAACTGAAATGGAGGCATTAAAAGTACTGTGACAATATAGTCATTACTAACATACAGAACGTATTTGTCACCTCAGAAGTCTCTTTCTTAGAAGCTTTGCAGCCAATCCTTTATATCCTGTTTGAAGGAAAAAACTGTCCCATCTCTGGCCCTGTAGATCAGTTTTCTTGTATAGAGTTATTCTATTTAATCAATTGCACTCTCCAAATCAGATTAATATTTTCAAGTAACAGGCAGATTATTGACTGTATTTATAGTTTCATATTTCTTACATGGTATTATATTTTGTAGTGGTATATCATTATGTCTTTATTCATTCACCTTTTCGCAGGTAGGTAGATTGTTTTAAGTCTAACAGAGATAAGGCTTTTATGAATTTTTGGATACAATTTGTTTTCAGGACATATGTTTTCAAATACTTGAAAATGAGCCTACTTAACTAGCAGTTAGTGTATAAATTTTAAGAGCTAGTTAACTCTTGCCTATTCTTAATCAACATTTATTCTCCCTAGTTATATAAGTGTTCTAGTAGTTTGATCTCTTAATTAGTTTTCTTGATCTTTTTAAATTTTAGTCATTTCAGGGAATGTCAGTGTATTTCATTTACTTATTTATTTATTGTCTTTTTGAGACAGGGTTTTGTTATGCAGTGCAGGCTGCCCTTGAATTCACTTTGTATGTTAGGCTGGCCTCAAATTCTCAGCAATCCTCCTGCCTCAGTCTCCTGAGTGCTGGTATTGTAGGTGTGCACCACCAAACTTGACTTATTTCATTGTTTGAGCAGCATTTTTATGATAACTAATTATGTTTAACATTTTTACAAGTATTAACGGATCTTTTGTATATTTTTAAGGTATTTACCAAGTTTTTAAATTTGATTTTCATCCTCTTTGTATTGTGATGGAGTTCTTTGTGTTTGGATAAAATTCATTGCTAGATACATAGATTATAAATATTCTCTTCCCAGTCTATAGTATGCCTTTATTTTCATGAAGTATTTTGAATAACAGTAAATTTGTCCATGATAAAATCCAACTTACCAATATTTTCATTTTAGTTTATATTTCTTTTACTCTAAAATATTCTTGGTGAACTGAGGCCATTTATATTAATGGTTATAACCATTATATAGTGGTTTATTGTTGACATGTTACCTTTCTGCTGTTGTATCTTTACCTTTCCCTTCTGTTTGTCTGCCTTGCTTAGTGGTTTTATCCTATATGTATCTAGAATGTCTTTCATTATTCTTTGTAGGGTTGGTTTAGTGACCATGAAGTTCTTCAGCTGTTCTTTGTCTTGGAAGTATCTTATTTCTCCATCCATTTGGACAGTTTTGCAGAGTACATCAGTCTGGGTCAGAAGTTGTTTTCCTTTAGGATCTGAAATACTTCACTCTATGCTCTTCTTGAAGTCTGTTGTGATTCCGATAGGTTTTCCTTTGTAGGTGATCTCTCTTTTCTTTCTAACAGCTTTTAGTATTCTGTTCTTATGTTGGCTTTCTGGGATGGTGATTATTATATGTCTGGGTGTAGTTTTATTTTGGTTATGGCTATTTGGAGTTCTGTATGCTTCACCAATCTGTATGTCAGTTTCCATTCTCATGTTTGGGAAGTTTTTAGCTAGTACTTCTGTAAATAGCCTCTTAATATCATTTGGGCTGTCCCCTTCTTTTTCATTTATCCCTATTAATCCTATGTTGTTTTCTTTGCACCATCTTGCAGCTATTGAATTGTTATTTCCTGATTCCTTGTTATTTTTAAAAGATCTTTCCTTTCCTGTTCACTAGCTGCAATCTTATCTTTGAGGTCTGAAATTCTATCTTCACTTTCGTTGAGGCAGTTTTGGCAACTTTCAATAGAATTTTTGATTTCCTGTATATCTCTTTGAATCTCTTTGTGCATTCTGTTTCTTTCTTATAGTGTTCATTTAGAGATTGTATCTGTTTGCTTTGTTCCTCTAATTTTTTAGCTGTGCCTTCATTAGATGTGTTCACTATTTCTTTCACTACTTTTATCATTTCTTGTTTTACCTGGGAAATTATTTCTGTTGAGTTACTCTATAGCTTCCAAGAATTGCTTATTTCAGTTGATATCGTTTCAGTCATTTCAGGTGTATGGCTTCTGCTTTCTTCTATGTACATGGCTCCTAGGCTTTCTTGGGATGGGCTGGAGATTTGAGATTTCCTTTTGGTCTTTCATGAGGTCAATCGTCATTTTGCTTTCACTCACTTATGGACATCAGTAGGCCCAAATGTAGCATCAGTTTTTTAGGGGGAAATTTTTAAAGTCCCTGACTGACTCAGAAGAAACTACAAATCTTGTTTTTAATAAATAACAGATTAAGTGACTTTGCCTTTTGTCCCCATCATGAGCCTTGGCTATGCCAGGATCTTCTACTGTATTTTATGTGTATAATTCATCCCAAATTATTTTATTTTTCTGAAATTTGACTCTTCTAGGTTTTTTGTATTTTCACATAAATTCTGTAATCAACTTTCTTGTTTAAAAAAGACTATCAGTGATGTTTAGACCAATTAAGACAGAAAAATCAACTTAATCAAATTGGGCCTTAAAATCCATGATCATGATAAATACATATATATGTATAATGTATATCTGTATACATAATTACTTATACATATATATTAGATCTTTACTCAGATGCTTTTAACTTTAAATGTATGTGTGTTATCTTGCATATTTTCTTAGATTTATCAGTAATTCATTTCATCAGATTTTATTCCACAGGAAATATATTTTAATAAGAAATAATTTACTGCGTCACATTTTTGTTGTATAATTCTTCCAGTTTGGGCAAAAATGTACAGTCTTATAAAAATTAAATATAACAGTGCTGTAGTTAACAGTAGCAAACATGAATCAGTCTCTTCAGCCTAAGTAGTTTCTTCATATATAATGTGTTAATTGCATTCTTTATCCAATGGAATCTGGAAACCAATGATTAGTTTTCTGTGCCTATAAATTTCCTTTACTAGAATGTCATACAATGAAATAATGTATTTTCATTCTGCCTTATTTAACAAAATGCCTTTGAGATTTAGCCATGTAATTTAGTATATCAATAGTTCAGTCCTCTTTGCTACAGCACAATGCTCTTTGGCGTGTATAAATGTCCCCAGAGTCCGTGGCTAAACTGGGATTTAATCTCCGAGTGGCTAGCACCCTTGCCCAGAGGAAAATGACAAGGAGTTGTGTGTGTTCCCAATGTGAACCACAGGGGTACTTCTTTTACTCAGCAGGCAGCTGAGTTGCCCAGTTGTTCCTCTCAGAGAAAACTTGTTTATCCTGCCGTATGTCCTCCTGGCTCTTGTAGGACCTGTGTTTATACCTGCCTGAGAATCCCTTTGACACAGGGACGGTCCCTGGTAGTTTCTCCATAATCCAGGAAACCTGACCTGGAGAAACCCATGGATTTTCCGAAGGAAGACACAAATTCAGTAAAGCACCACCATTGAAAGGTGCTCAAAGATTTATTACTAACAAATGCTTAGGAAGGGTATAGTAATTCAGGAGGGCAGCTCTGTATTCCATGTCAATGAAGGAAGAAATAAAGGAGTGGGCAGGAAAATGGGAGAGAGGAGAAGGGAGAACTAGGGGAAAGACACGGATAGAGAGAGAGAGAAGGGAGAATAAGGAAGAGAGGATGAGAGAAAAAGCACAGAGAGCTAGGGACTGGGAGGGGAAGGGGGGGGCGAAGGACAAGGAGAAGAAGTAAGGACAGGGTGGGAGGAAAATGGACAAGTTAAATAAAGGAATAGAAGTAGGTCACCTGAAGTTTACTGACAGTTGTTTGAAAGACTTATAAACCAGGCAGTAGAAAATGAGAAGCCCCATGTCATTTTCCATTGCCATCTCTCACTGAACTCTTATCTCAAGCTACCAGTTCAGGCCATTCAGGTACAGAGTTCTGACTCAGACACAGCAACTTTGGTTGGGTCCTCATTACAGTATAGCATAATACATTTATCCATTTACCAGTCAAAAGGTATCTGAGGTTTTGAGATGTTTTTAAAATTATATACTGCATATAAAGTCTGAGATATTCATATAGAACTGTCTGTGTAAACACTGAGGAGTGAGAATCTTGGGTTGTTTGGTATTAATATATGTAACTCTATGAAAAACTCCCCAAGTGTTTTTCAGAGTAGATATACCTTTGTGTATTCTCATTAGCAATGTGCAAACTTTATAGTTGTTCCTTTTAGTTTGTGGTTTCATAAGTATTTATCCATTATAGCACACATGTAACCGTGTCTAATTATGGTTCTTTTATTTACATTTACCTAATTACTAATAATGCTAAACATTTTTCCATGAACATATTTGCCTTCTAAAGGTCATGTTTCTTCCTCATATACTAGTTTTTTCCCATATGATATTAGATATTTTTCTTATTATTGAAGAATACATTTATCTATGAGCTTACCCTTTAGAATCCTTTATAAATTCATCATTTATAGACTTTTATGATACATGTGCTTTGCAAATGTTGCCCCTCACCTTGTGGCTTGCTTTCTGATCCGTTTTCCTTTGATTTGGCTAATTATTTATCTCAACAGACCATATGAATTCTGATGAACTCAAAATTTTGGTAAATATTTGTTTGGACAAGGCTTTTGATGTCTTGTCTAATAAATATTTTCTTAATCCAGGGTATAATATTGTCTATTTTGGATTTTACTAGAAAATTTGTAGTTTTAATGTTTTTATATCTATGATCAATTTTGAGTTATTTTTTTATAAAGCATGAAATATATTGTGAGCTAATTATTCAGTTACCCCTACTTAAAAAAGATTACTTTTCTCCACAAAGTGGCCATTGGACCTTTATCAAAATGAAAGTCTACCTAATAATAAATGTATATGTGTATGTCTGTATATGTTTTTGATTATTCTGTTTTACTGATCAGTTAGTCTAAACTAGTACTGATATCACACTATCATAATTACTGTTTAATGTTGCTTTATGACCATTCTTGAGGCCCAGTAGTATATCAAGTTAAATATAGGCAATCTTACTTTCTTGCTTTTCTCTAAAAAATTTCAAAATACATGGCTAATTTCTCCAAAAATTTTAGAGTATTCTACTATGATGCAAAGAATGTATAGATTAGTTTGGTAAGTGTTGACATTTCAGATTAAAACTTACAAGTCAAGGTAGCTGTCTGTTCACTTAAGCTTTCTTTGATTTCTTCCATTAATATTTTACAGTTTTCAGCATAACAATCTTACACATTCTGTTTTATTTTTACCTAATATCTCTAGTTTATAGTGCTAGTATAAGTGTGACTTTCATTTCAATTTACTACAGAATAAAAATTACATTTAGTATATTATTGATTTAGTACTCAGACAGCTTTTAAACTAGTTTTTGTTTTGTAGAATTCCTCATATCATCTGTGTAGGTAATTTTGTCAGCTGCAGATATATTTTATTTTTCTCCTTCAATCTATAGACTTATTGTACACTTTTCTTTTTATAGAAGCGTGGACTTATGGCTCTGTGATAGATAGAAGTGGTAGAATAAATACTTCACTTCATTACTAATATTAAGAGAAGAGGGGCTGGGGATTTAGCTCAGCAGCATAAGCACCTGCCTTGCAAGTGCGTGGTCATGAGTTCAATCCCCGGTACTGATTAAAAAATATTAAGAGGATATTCAGCTTTCACCAATAGATATGATATTAAATATTGACTTTCAAGAAAGTTCTCATTTTAGGTCAATGAAGTTCTCCTCCATTCCTAAAATATTAAGATTTTTAAGTAATGAACTAATACTTAATATTGAAAAGAGAGTTTTGGAACCTATTATAAATTTATATTCACTGTTTTAGGATACTTTTCTTCCATATTCTGGTAATATGGAAAACTTACTGATTCAATTTTAAAAGTTAAGCCAATACATTTTTAGAATAAAATCATAGAAATTTAATGGACTAATCCAAGTGGAGGAAAGAACTAAATAAATTAAATACAAATAGCACTTACTAAATAAAATTGAAAAATAAAGCTAAAATAGCAAAAGCAAAAGGACAAAGTATGTAAGACCATGGTCAATAGCGAATAAGGTAGCATGGACCCTTGACATTTCAGAAGAGAAAGGCCATGGAGGTGAAAATAACATTTGAAGAGATAACAGCTGACAAATTTCCAGAATAATGAAATTCCTTGCATTATAGATACCAGAAACTCAGAACTAAGAGACGAAAAAAATCACGTTAGTTCTTATTTTTAAAAAGGATAAAAGTAAATCAAAATAGATTGCATTTAAATTTTTACAACCAAAAAAATACAAAACGTCAAAGTAAAATCCAGCAGAAAATGCACAAATACTGAAGAAATTTCTCCACATTTATTTAAGCAATGACTTAGGAGTGGAAATGACTTATGAGTTTTGAAAGAAAAAAAACCTTTCAACTTGGATTTATATATTCAGAAAAATCTCTCTAAAAATGAGCCAGATATAAAGACTTTTTGAACAACAAAAACTAAAACCATTGAGTTTTAGTAGATTTGAAATAGAGAAAATATTGAAGAACATTCTTCAAATAGAATCGGTAAGATACTAAGCAAAAAGCTAGATGTACAGAAGAACTTTCACTGTTGTAACTGTCTTATTGTGTTGTAGTATTTCTTTATATATTCTGAGTAAAAATCTTGTGGAGAAGCTTGTCATTTGTTGAATATCTATGCACATATAAAACTGACACATTAAACAAAAATAGTACATAAGTCAGGAAACAAGGATATAGAGTGGTCATGACATGATATACAAATCCAAATATTAAATAAAATTGAACTTTAGTGAACCAGAGATTCCTATTATAACTTTTACTATTTTCATGAAGTTCAAGACCATAAATTCCTTCTAAACAGACATTAAGGTTCATATGAAGCACACAACTCTAAAGAAGCAAGAAACAAAAAGTCATGCAACTATTGGTCATGCTCTTAAGTGGGTGGGTGGTGAGTTCAGAAGCGTTCATTTTATCACAAATTAGATGTTGCATATTCTTGTATATGTAGAATGTCTAACATTAATAATTAAACTACAAATTAAAACTACCTTTTAGGAGAACACCAAATCTTTAATACTTTCTTTTTTTGTTTTTTAATTGCTATTTGTAGTACTTGTTTAGAGTACATTATTTGATTTATCCAGGAGACTTGGTACATGTATATAACATGTATTCATTACACTTTTATCTTTGAGCATAAAGTTTTATTTTTACCATAATTTTTGTTACATTTTGTACCTATGAAAGAGAAAATTATTTTTATATTGTTCTTCTTGGGTGTGCAGAATCTTTACTAAATTTTATTTGATTTAAATCTCAATATGAAATGCATTATATAAAGCCTCTTTTATTTCTTTGGGGTGAAACACTCGAAGTCCTGTCTTCTTTCTTTACAATGCTTTTTAGTTACTTATTAGTCATTGTATTATGCAACAGAACACCAGAAATTATTTCTTCTTTCTAATCTAACTTTCTACCCATTGGCTAAAATTTGCCCATCTCTACCTTTCTCCTGTATTAACCAGCTCCTCATAACCATTGTCATACTCTCAACTACTGTGAGATCAACTTTTGTAGGTACTATATATGAATGGGATCATATGTTTGCTTTTCTGTGCCTGGCTCATTTCATTTAAACTGATGACCACCAGTTGCATGTTGCCACAAAATACAAGATTTTATCCTTCTACTGATTAATAATATTTCATTATTCCATCCACATTTTCTAAATCCATTAAGCAGCAATATTTTTAAGTTGTTTCCATTTCTTAGCATTATAAATAATGATCTCATAAATGTGAGAGTTCAGGTGTCTCCATGATATAACAATTTAATTTCCTTCGGGTATATACTCAGTAGCAAGTTTGCTGAGTTACATGGTAGTAATTTTAATTTTTGAAGAAATTCTATGTTTTCCATGATGCCCGTAGTAAGCTACATTCCCACTAGTAGTGCATAAGATTTCCTTTTCCTGTACTTCCATGTCAGCACCTGTAATATCTGCTACATGCAGGTTTGCACTGGACTGTGTGTGGTGAGTACAGGAGTCAGAGGTTAGCCCTGTACTGCAACTGCCCATATATGCCATTCCACTGTTGCTCCCACATTCCACACTGCAGCCCCATGCATCTGAGTCTTGGAAACTATTGCTAAAAAGCACTGACATGGTTTAATTCTAGAAAGTCTTTCTGTCACGCTTTCAGCGGTTGAGCTAATTTAAGAAGGCGATTGGATCATAGGAGAGCATTGCATTCATCAGTGGATTAATTGGCTGAAGAGTTCATAGCTGAATATAGTGTTATGGCATAGGAACGACAGGAAGAAGCAAGTGACCTGAGAGGGTAGGCAGTATCTCCGTCCCTGTCTCCTCCCTTCTCTCTCTGCTCTTCTGATTACCATGGCATCAAGATCTTTCCTCTGCCAGATCCTTCCACCATTCCCTTCCTGCCTTCCAGTCAGTGGATTGAATGCTCTAAAACCCATTAGTAAGTAAACTTATCCTCTCCTAAGTTGTAGCTGTGAAGTATTTTGTCGCAGTGATGAGAAAGTGACTAAGGAAATCACTAACAATATTAAAAGCTATGATCTCATGCAAACACATGAGTAGCACATGGTCCTTGGACGAGGGTAGGACATGTGTGAGTCTCTACCAGGTTAGCAATATACTAAACGTGATCATAGATTTGAAATTCTAATTGTCACTTTTCAATTATCCAATCTTCATAGGCTTTTCTTTGAGCATTTGAGAATACATATTACTTGTTACAAATATACTTAAAAGGTAGAGTTAGGTTTAAACAATCTAAAAACTTCAAATTATGGTTCTTTTTATGCATTGGTTTTTCAGATACTGTTTGTAATTTTGATTGTTATCACTGAAATAGATACAAAGATATATGATAGACAGAAAATAGGAAACTGTGGATGCAGATATATTTTATCTGTATCTTTTAATTCTTATAGTTGTAGAATTTTCTATAATGATTTGAGATTCAAAATCAAATGCACCTGTTGACTAAGAACTCATCTTGTTAACATGCACAATTGGATTCCACTGTTTTTTGTTTCCTATTTCTTCTGTGGTTTCGTGCTAGAACTCTGCTTTTTTGATACTTTTTTCTAATGGAAGAAACTTCTGGCATCATGATAACATGCCAATATTAATTTTGTCATTAAACACATTTATTTCCCTAGTGACATTTCTCCTGCTGGAACCTTGACCTTTGCAACTTACTCAGCTCATTTTACTGGCAATAGTAGACATCCAGCTCTCATCAGAACACTCTGGCAGACACTTCCCTTTTTGCTTGCCATCACATACTTCATTTTCTGACATCTGCAATATGCTACAGTTCCTGTGGATGACTTGAGACTGCATTTTATCCCCACCGATAACATCTTTTTGAAGCATTCAAAAATATCTCTATCATTAACACATTAACTTTTATCTTAAGCATCGTTTTGAAATTCAGTGAACCATATTAACTTTTTATGTTACCAAATTCACAGTATTGTATTATTTTTAAAGGTATGTTTTTACATATAGTAATTTCATATATATATATATATATATATAATTTATGTCCATTTGTTTATTACTAATTTCCTCAGCAACCACTTCTTGAAGGGCTGCCATGGGATAGAACAACAAAAGTAAAAGAAGGAAACAATCAATAATAAGAAAGAGAACTGTGCTTAATAAATGGTAGTTGGTCTCAAATACTTGTTCAATGAACACAGAGTGGATGAACAAAGTAACAGCAGAAACACTGCATAATTATATTTATTTTCAAGTATTTATCTGGATCTTTCATTGGAAAAAGTCTAGAATTCCAAGAGCTCAGAGACTTGGCTTTTTGATAATAGTAATAGAATAGGCAAGTATTACTTCTGTTCTATAGTTAGGAAAGGGACTTTTATCAGAATCTCTGAGATGAACTTGACTGTCTAAAACTGAAAAAGTGGAAAGTAATAAAATGATCAACTGAACAGAAAAATGAAGATGCTACTATTCTGAGAGTGTCTTATAATGCTAGGGGGTGTCAGAGAAGGTGAAAAAATACTGGGTGTCATTGTGACATTATAGGTGAGTAGTGATGGCATTACTTTATGGGAAATAAGCCAGACACAGAAAAAAAAAAAAAAACTACTCCATGACCTCACTTATTGGTGGTCTCTAAAACAGTTGCACTCATAGAATAAAACAGTGTTTCCCAGAGGATGGGAAATGGAGGAATTGGGGAGATGTTGGTTGAAAAATACAAATTCCAGTGAAGAGAAGTAAGTTTAAGAGATTTATTCTGCATCATAGTCACTAAGCAACAATATACTATATATCTAAAATTTCAAAGACATTAGATGTTAAAAATAGTCCTCAACACAGACAAAAGAAAATAAGTATGTGAGATGGTAATTAACTTTATTTAGAAATTCCACAATTTATACATATATCTAAGTATCATATTGTGTGTCATAAATGTATACCACTTTTGTCAATTGTAAAATAAAATAAAAAAGTATAAAGGAATGTGAAATGGGTACAGAGAAGAGCAAGTTCTGTAGCTCTTGTAGCTTTCCTGCATCCTTAGCAGACACTTGTTTTGTATTACCACGGAGAAAATGAGCTATTGCCAAGATGGCTAAAGCTATAAAGTTTAAAATATAACTAGAGCCAGATAAAGACAATAGTTGATTAGTATACAACAAGGTAGCAGCCATGATTCATACTTAAAGCACTGGTGGTTGATTCTATCAATGATTCATTCTACAAGAAAGCCTGAGCATGCTAATCACCTCAGGGAAACAGGGCCAATGGCTTTTGAGCTGATGAAAATGAAATACTGTGGCTGTCCACTCTGGAATTTAATCAGTAGACAGAGAGGTCATGTATTCACAGTTTATGATGTTTCTCTGGGTTGCATTCACTTAACCTGTGAAACATGTAGCTTCTGAGCTCAACACTGTGCTGAAACAGCCCTCGTAAATGATTTCAATAACTTTCGATTTGCACGATTACAAGGCATCATCTCAGCTCTCATCTTGTTTGGCTTCTCTGCAGCATTTGACACCACTGGCCATTTCTTGTTTTTAAAACATTCAATGCCTTTGGCTAAAGTGGCTACAATGCAAATTCACTGCCCATGTGGTTGTTAAACATCTGGATCCCCCACTTCCTTGGGGAAAAGCTTTGGTTTTTTTTTTTTTTAGTTAGTATGTTTTCATTTCAAAAACTGACAATATCTGACATTCCTCAGTCCTTAGTAGAGAGAAACAAGAACATACCCACTCGCTCTAGGCTGAATCAGAAATAGTGATGCAAAAACAAACAAACCATAGAATACACAGAATTGAGTATGAAAGGGCAGCAGTGCTGTGCTGTATCTGAAAGTTCTAATTGCAATAAGTGTAGAATTTCTGGTGATAGCATCCAGTGACCGGAGGTAGTGCCTACATCTAGCAGGGTTTTCCTAATGTCTCACTAGCACAGTTCAGTGTGCTAATTCCTCTTGATTATGTAAGTTTAATTGACTATAGAGTCACCAGGAGGTTGGGGAGGACACGCTGGTTGTGTCTGGGCGGCTCATGAGACATGAGTTTGGGTACTATAGCTGGTCACTTATCTCTTCCTCTTTGCCACTGTTTACTTGCTTGGCTCTGTAACTATCACGCACTAAGTTTTATTTTTATTTCATCGAGTCCTCCTGCCTTGATGTTTCTGCCTTGGCTCAGCTATCCAAGAACTGAACCCCTTACACGTGAGCTAAATTAAATCTTTCCTCATTTTGAGTTTTGAGAATCAACATTGTGTCCAAGAGCAGTAAAGCTGAGTGGTATATTTAGGCCTGCACTTAACAGATTACACTCTGTGCAGCACACAATTTAATTGAGTGTGGGTCAATAATGACAATGTTATAACATTAAAATAATTACATTTAAACATCTGTAGAAAAAGTAAAATTACCCCTTCTTCTTTCTACTTACTTCCATTAAAGATTTCAAGTAGTTTTTTTTTAAGATTTATGTGATAAATATGAAATGTTCAATTATGCCTTAAGTACTATGGCACTAAAGTAAGGTTAAAAGTCTCTTTTGGGTAAAATCAATGGAATTCTAAATTTAGAAAATAGTATTAGTATAATTTTAATCCCATCTAAAGTGATGGTTAAATCTCCTGTAACATCTCTTGGCACTGTAACTTATGTGCCAAGACCTCAATTAAAATACTTGCAGTTAAAATTAAAATGTGAGATCAGGAAGTAACCTTAAGAAGGTTACTTTCCAACACTATCCTTTTGCAAAAGAAGAAAACCAAGGCTAAGCGAGGATAAATGACCAGCCCATGGTTGCATATTCATAAGAGGTCCATTCTTTTCTCTGGGTTCAGTGATTTTTTTCATGTTCCTCTCTGCTTACTCTTGAAGCATCAGTAACTGACCCTGACTATTAGAACATTTTTCCTCATAACAAGTTTAAATTTATCTCTCTGAAACCTTCTTGCTCCATTGGTCCCTAAAAATGTAGAGACATAAAGGATGAGGTTAATCTTTCCTGGAGTAGATGGTTATTATTTACTTTCCTCAAAGTTTCTGAAAAGTCTTCTCCAGAATGAGAGCTTCCCTAGTGTTTTTCAAATTAGTTCTCATATATTGTCACCCTCTCATTCACCTTAACCATTCTGGGCAGTCTTGTGGGTATGCGACACTTAATTTGTTCACTAATAGCTGGAAGTATAAGTGACATTTATGCTGCTCTCTCATCACCTTACAAGTTAGTGCCTTAGTTTTGGTGAATAGTTAAATGTCTGAGAATCTGGTGTGTCTTTTAAAATCTTAGAATCTTAGTATGTGGAAGTAGTCTGTTGAATACAGTGTGGAGAGGTCTGTTTCTGATGGAATAGACTTAGCCTATCCCTAAAATTTCCTGAGCCACATTACAAACCCTTTTCTAACAACATGTGGAATTTCAGGGAAGTCATTTAAATTCTTTGAGCCTGTCTAAAACATGTGAAACTATGGTCAAAATATATTATGGCCTAAGTAGTCCCTGAGGACTTACCAAACTTACTGATCTGGAAAAAGCAATAAGCTTTTAGTATTGAGGATATGTCTATCTTTGTCTTAGTTTGATAACTGACTGCATGGAATGGGGCAAGTAACTCATGCGTCTGGCCTCAGTCTCCTCCCCTTTAAAATAGATTTGTTCATACAGGATGAGGAACAGAAAGGCACTGTCAGAGTTTTACAGTGCTTGAGATTATATCTGAGCCAAAAAATGAAGAACATCTCATTTATTTTTGTTATTCTACAACCTACATCCCAAATCACCAATCAATTACGACGTTTCAAAAAGTGGCAATTCCACTACATATAGAAGAACTGTTTCTGGCATGGCGAGAAGATAATCAGTTCTCTCCCAGGTATTCTGCTCTTTCTCAGTTTAATCAGACCTTGATTGGTACTGGTAGAATCTATAATTTGTAGCATTTCAGCAAACTCAGAAAGATTCTCCTGGGGTGCTGTCATAAGAGGTAGAAAGCAGGACTTCTCGAGATAAACTCTTCCAGTAATGAACTATCTCTAACTTTACCCACGCCATAGGCATTCAGCCCATTAGTTGGTTTGAGAAGCAAGTTAGGACACTGAAAACTGTTGTGTGTGGATCACTGATTTTTCTTTTTAAAGCTGCATTGGGAATTAGAAACTGAGCAAACGCAAGCAGACAAACAGTAGATATCTTTCATCAGGTTATTATCAAGATGACCTAGCTTGTGGCCGACTATGTCAGCTGATAAAGGGTGTGTGTGTGTGTGTGTGTGTGTCTGTGTCTGTGTGTCTATGTATGTGTCACTGTGTATGTATATCTGTCCATTTGTGTTTAACAATCCAGAGTAACCTCCTCATCACCACTTAAATTAGCTGGAGTGCAGGGGACACTCATAAATTATTTACAAAATGTATGTGCTTCCTATTCATTGTTTTCTTCAGCTGTGGCTTGTCATGCTCCTTCCTAGGTAAAGTCAGAGGATAAGTTGTTCAACAATTGCTTCTTTTCTTCCTTAAGAAAATTAACCTAGACCTCAATAGCTTGGTAAAATGTTATCTTACTTACGGTTTCAAGAAGATCTTCAATATGGTTGTTTCACCAATAGTTATTGTACTTTGATTCTTTGAGTAAAAAATGCACAAATAGCTAATTTAAAAACAAGCCTCTGGAGGAGATAAAAAGAATAAGTTCATTAATTATCCATTAGAAGAGTAGGTACCTAGCACTATACTAGTTGAGTTTCTATAACTCATCCAATATCTATAACCTCAGTTTACGTCATTCAATATCCATAATCTCAACTTCACACCCAAATACTTTGTGTCCTATTGTAACATGATGGAATAATATGATAGTTTATCCAATATTCCAATAGGCTCTGCTATTTTATAAAGTGCTTCAAAGCAAGTGATCAATTACGGTGCTTTTACCTGTTCTACAATGCAATATTAGTGGCTCCCTTTTATAAGTAAGCAAACTGAGACAAAAAAAGTAGGCCTCCAGTATGATTCTGTGTCTAGTTATCAAGAATTGTTTTAATGACCACTTTGTTGAGAACATACTGCTTATCTCAAATAATTCGAAGTGCTTTTCAAATTATATTTTGTTGCCCTTCTGAACGGTCATGGGAAAATGGTATTACATTCTCCATTTAACAGTGCTACAGTTTAGATACAGTATGTCTTCAAAAACCACTGTGTTCAGGGTGGGGGTTTTGTAAGTTGATTAAATCAGGTGGGCATTATATTCATTGGAGGATTAATCCTTGTAACTGAATGAGTTGTTAAGAGGCACGACCGGGGAACTGACCTGGAAGGATGTATCTCCTTTTCCATCGCCTTCCTTTGTTCTCTGCTTCCAAGCTGCCACTATGTGAGCAGCTTTCTTCCACCAGACCAGTCCACCAAGCCTCTTGTGCCTTGATCTCATCAGACCATGGTCTGAAAATGTGAACTCAAACACTCCTCCTCCTTTAAAATTCACTGTTGGGTATTATGTCCCAGAAACGTGAAGATGACTAAGACAGATAATGAAATTGCATTTTATAGAAATGAGATATTTTCCTTGAGATTATCTAACTAATCCAGGCTGGAACCAGAATTGCAACTCAGGTAGTTAGCCTTAAGTACCTAGGTTCTTTCTCTAAAAATAACTGCACAGCAGTGTAGATAATCACCTACTCCCTGGCTTCTCCCTGGCTTACTCTTGTGATGTTAATGATACCTTTAGCTTAATTGCTTTACCACATTCTCATTGTCCTGAGGTATAGAACAGGATAATAATGACGGCCACTGCATGGCGGTGTGGTGAGGATTAAATGAATTTATAAACTTGAAGTGCTCAGAAACAGTGCTTGGCCATGAGAATTACAGAGTGAGGGTTAGGTATTGTTTTGTCATTACTGTTTTTATTGTTTTTACCTCTGTCTAGAGCAACACAAGGTATGATAAAAGACATTTTTTTTCTAAAGCCCTTCCCTGATTCAGGTGGGAACTGGTTTTGTTGTATGCGTTTCTTCTGTGGGATGGAAACTCATTACATTCTTGTGAGCAGATGCTAGGAATATGAGCCACATTCTGCAACTATCTTTTGCATGATATTCCCCAGGTGTCCAATGCACAGGACTTCTCAAGGTGGCCTTGTTATCCGCAACTCTTCTATTCCATAGCTCCTTGCTGAGTGTCCAGTTGTCACAGTGATGCTGACAAGTACTGACAGGCTTGTAGGCTTCCCCTGGGAATCTCTAGCCAGCACAATTGCTGTGGGAGGGCTGCGTGTTGGTTTTCTCCCGCTGGTTATAAGTCAGTCAGGTGCTTGCCTGGAAGCCAGTCATTCCCTAAAGTCTGAAAACTGACACAACGGAACAGAGTATCTGTCTCTCGCCACAACCCAATCAAGCCAAAGGTCCTAACTATCAAATTAGGATTCCTGGGGCCTGCAGTGAAACTCGTTTTTCCTTGCTCTCTCTAGGGCATTAACTTGCCTGTCATGCTCATCTACATACGATATTTTTACTTCGGTGTCAGAAAGTGGCTTAGGGAAAGGCCGAGTCAAACTGAGAAGGAAAAGAGTAAATCTTTGGGATGACAATAGTTGAAATTGCTTCTCATATACACTGGAGAGTGGCAAGTTTTGCTGTTAAAATCATGAGCTATTCAACCTAAACTGGTCATTATGACCTGGGTAAAATGAAAAGTCAAACTGTGTAGGTCTCTTCAGAAAATCTAAGATCTTGATGAAAGACCTATAGAAAAACTGTTTTTGCCATCTGAATCTGCACCATGCAATTGGTTCTCTAACACTGCCATGCATGGAAAAGTTTAAGGTTTGCACATGGCTGCCTAGTGTTTACACTGGGACTCCTGACTATGCTGCAAATTTGAATCAAAGGCTAATTTCATTTTTATAATCTGAAAATTATGGATAATTATACTCTCTTTAAAAGTTGTTTTGAGACTGAAAAGTGCAGATGATTTCAGACAAGTTAGAAAATTCTATTTACTTATGACAAGCCAATGTATCTTTGTCATAGTATGATTTTGTCTGATCCTTCTTGGTGCCTTTTCTTCACTATCATGTTCTTCTGGCTGCTCCATCCTTGTATTTCCCCGACTCTATTGCCACTTGAAAGAATTTTATTGTGGTATTTATGTATTCATGTAAGCTAGATTGTCTTTCTTCTCTCCTCTCCCATCCCTTCATTCTCTCTTTCCCTCTCTTTTTCTTTTTCTTTTTCTCCTTCTCTTTCTTTCCCCTCTTCTTCCTCCTCTCCTTCCTCTTGTTCTTCTCCTTCCTCTCTGTCTTCTCCTCTTTCCCCCTCTTCCCACACCTCTACTTCTTGCCCTCCTTCTCTTTTCTTTCTCCTTCACTTTCCTCTTCCTCCTCTTCCTAATTTTCCTCTCCCTCTTCCACTCCTCCTTTTCCTTCTTCTTCTTTTTCCTTCTCTTCCTCCTTCTTCACTACCACCACTGCTACTACTACTACTGTTCCTCCTCCTCCTCCATCTTTTATCTCTACTCCCCTCACCTCCACTGCCATTCCTGGTATTCAGAGCAGCACCTAACTCCCCTAACAGGTAATAAAGTAAAAATTCTAAACGGCTAACTGACTTTGTTTGTTGTGCTGCTGCTGGACCAAATACCATCAACCTGGTGGTTTACAACAAAACAAATTTATTTTCTTAGAATTCTTCAAACCAAAATCAGTAATGTTAATCCAAAATCAAGGTATAAGCAGGTCTGTACTTTCTATGATCTTCTAAGATGCTGGCTTTCTTTGGCCTGTGGCCACTGTCATCGCATTCTCTGCCCGAGAGATCAAAGTGGTTTCTCTACTGACTCTGCTAAATCTCCTATGTGTCTCTCTAATAGATCTACTTGTGATTGAATTAGGACTCACCCAGATGGCACAAGAGGATTGTTCATTTTTAAAATCTTTACCAATAATTTCCTAAAAGTAATTTTATACATAACAACACAGATACGTTCTAGAAATTAAGATTATATTTTGGGGGAGGGGCATGCATAGTCAGCCCACCAGAATATTTGCTTTTTGTTAATTTTTATCAATTCTTCCTTCTGTTCTTTTCTTTCTTTGTTGTACTGTTATCCATCAATATTATGAGCTTTCTTCTCTGCAACTATTTTTTCTTCCCTGTGTCCCTACTTTCTTCTATCTCTCTGTATTTCTTTCCCATAAGAACCCCTGAATTTTAAATAATCAACTTGAGGTTGTGTTTGCTCTCATTAATCTTCATAAACTGTGTATTATAAAACAACATACAGTATGTTTAAGCAAAGCACTCACTAAATATTGGGGGAAATGTGGTGGCCTTTTTTTCCTTTTGATTTTAGAGCTATAATTACAATTAGTTTCTAGCTTTTAGCATCCCCCCCTCTTAATAATGCTCAGTGAATCCATAAGTAATTATCAAGGACAGTCTGTGTTTTGGTGAAGAGGGCCAAAATAATTATAACAGTAGTCTAAGATGCCAATTGCTAAGTAATTATTCAGCTACCACCTGATAATTAACCTGTTTTACCTTCATGATCAACCAGCTAACATTTCAATTAGAACCTGATGTAGGTTACTTAATGACCTTGAGTGCTAGAGTAAAATGCAAGAAAAAAAAAAGAAAAAAATTATGCACTACAAAGAGTCTCTACTAATATTTAATTGAATAATGGTATTGGATTTGGCTCATAGGAATTCAGGCCACTGGAATGGCAGGTGTCTGTGATAATTTTAATTCATTTAGCACATTTTTAACCTTCAGTAAACACAGCACAAAAGAGGAATGTAATCAACAATATAAGTATAAATATTGCAAACTCCCACCATTTACATTCAGAATGCTGAAGCATTGCACTCTTACCAAAGAAAAGGGACTCTTACAGTGGAACCTGAGTGGTCCTGGTGTCAGTGATAACCACAGGTTTGCATGCTCAGGATTTCTAGGAAGGTGTCATCTGGTGACAGTTGATAATTAAGACTACAAACATTTCTAAAAGGTAGCTAAATGTAACTCACCAGGAATAATCAGAATTAGATTTGTCAGTTTTAAAATGAAAGTGCTAGTCTAGCATCTTCAGGCAAGCTCCTCTTCCTCCTATTTCTGTTTGTCTCTGAGGAAATGGGACTGCAGAAAACAAGACTCAAGACTGTGCTCTTTGCTGGGAAAGCCAGCAGTCCTGAATCTGCTGTTCTGCTAATTGAGTTGACACATTCAATCATAAGGGACTTACTTGGGAGCAGGAGGCAGTCAGGATCTGCAGCATGGAAAATAAACTTTAGCTTAAGGTGGTTTCATTGGGCTTAGAAGAATTGGAAGCAGCTGAGACAGAACTCTAGGAAGGGTAACTGGTTTAGCTTGTTCCTGATTATTGCCTTTGATTAATAGGAAAAAGGAAAATGCTTTGTTAAGACTGAAAATCCTTTTGAGGAAAATGTGAATTTAAGGTTATTATTTGGGCATTTCAGGTCAATTTTTGTCTTGTATAATATAAATAAAAAGTGTTTCATTTCTCTTTCTGACTCCAATACTCTTGCCTGAATAACAGCATTAGCACTGGAAGCAAGGCAACAATAGAACTCATTCATTAAAGGAGATATTAAAGTATTGTCAAATATATCTTCATTCTTGAACCAGAAAGCTAGACCAAGAAGAATGATTTAGTACATATTCAGTCATGTCGCATAACCTGTCTAAGCATTAGTTCCCAAAGCACAGTATCAAAGACTAGACTACTACTTTTAAGCTGCGGTTCTGTTTCTTACCAACGAGGTAGATGAACCTTTCAAACTTGGAATTTTCTCATTGATAAAATATAGGCAATAATAGTACCTCTCCCACCAGTTCCCATGAGGGATAAATTAGTTCATGATGTATCGACATTTTATATATAAGATACAGTTAAGTGAGACTCAAAAGTGTGCCAAATACTTTGTTGCCATCATCCTTATCACTATTATTTCCTCACCGGTTAAAAGTAGGACCAACAATTTTAGACATGTCTGAAATACTAAACGTCTATCATAGAATTAGGCTTCATCCATGATGTGGGCCATATTTACTGTCAAATGGCTTGCTTCATTTATTCCTTTGCATGGCATGTACCTCATTGTCGGCTTTGTGTTTTTTAGTCAAAGGAGACAATGCTCAGAGAAAGTAAGGGTCGCTCTTTGGCCCAAAATATATGAACAGTTATACTTGTTTTTGAGTTCTTTCCTTCTTTTCTGGATATTTTTCAAATAAACATTACAGTTTACATCTAGATGCTCCCCCAAAGCCCCATGTACTCATAGGTGGCTCACGACATCCACTTGGTGGCTTACAAGAACAACAAGAAAAATTATTCTCTTAAAGTTCTTCAAGTGAAAAAGCTTTTGCGAGTGACTAGATCATGGGTGTGTGTTACTGAGTTAGTCCACTAATTGGTTTAGCACATAACTGCATTTGTCTGAGTGAAAGACTTATTGAAAAGGGAAGACCTATCCTAGGTGTTTGTGGCACCAATCAAAAGGCTTGCAGCCTGGGCGGAATCAAAATGAAAAGAAGAAGAAAGTTTTGTTGTTTCCTGTTTGCCCTATCATATACTGTCTCTTCTCTATCATGCCACCTTGCCTTGGAGCTGGCCAAATATGAACTGAAACCTCTATAAACTGTGAGCTAAAATAAATGTTTCCTCCACTAACTTCTGGTTCTTGGGTGTTTTGTCCCAGCAATGAAATAGTAACTACATCAGCTTCTTATAGGAAATCAATTAAAAGCAATATCAGCTTCCTATAGGAAAGCAATTAAAAGTGATATCTAGAGTCACCTTTTTATTCCTGAGATTAAAAGACTATACAATCCAGGAGATATATCCATATTTTTATTTAAGATTAAAGATAGGGGAGTTAAATATAGATTTCCAGTTCCTCTTCCCAATAATTGTAATTCTAATTTCACACACAAGCTACCATTCAGCTCCAATAGAGTTGCTCGTGGATTAAAAAGTCAAATTAAAGAGCCAGGCATGGTGGTGCACTCCTGTAATCACAGCACTTTGGAGAGTGAGGCAGGAGGATTGCCATGAGTTTGAGGTTACATAGTGACTTCAAGGCCAGTCTGAGCTATATAGCAAGACCCTGTCTCAACAAAACAAAACATTAGAAAATTGAAAACTAATTTGATTGGTTTTAGTCTGTTTTCAATTATTTGATTCCAATATGTATGAAGCTATGGGCAGCTATTTCAAAGAAAACAAGATACATTTGGTAGCCATCACTGATTTCCTAGTGTCTGGTCTTGAAAGCCCTTAAGGCTCTCTTTTTTGTGTTTTGATTGCTTTTATTCTATTTTTATGTGTATTAACTTACTGTGTGTGTGAAGGCATTGACAACTATTTTGAAGAAAACAAGAGACATTATGGAAGCCACTGTTTATTTACTGCTGTCTTTTTCTGAAATCTTGTGTTATTTGCATTGTTTTACTATACTTTGTTCTGTTTTGGTTTGCTTTGTTTTGTTTTATTCTCTTTAAATTAAAATAAAATAAAAAGAAAACTGAAAACCCAAACAGAGGATATCTCTCTCAGTTTGCGATAGTCCAAAATGTGTAAAGATTTCCCCAGTGCTCAGAATTATTTTTCAAAGGGGCACTGAAAATTTGTGGAGCCCCAAAAGAATTTGAATTTGTCTTCCTGATAAATTTAGAGGAAAGGGAATGGTTGAACAAATCTTGAATAAATCTATGTTCTGAAGAGCAGAGGATACACTTGTTTTTAGAAGTTAGAACAATATATTCAAACCATTGGGGTATAATGGTGTCTTTTTTTTGCACCATGACCCATGGAAAATTTACTGTATTTTTAACTTTAAAGGTAAATTAGAAGAGGATAGGGATTTAGATCAGCAGCATAAGCGCCTGCCTTGCAAGTGGGTGGTTGTAAGTTCGATCCCTGGTACCAATTTTAAAAAATAAATAAATAAAGGTAAATTAGGGTCTGGAAACAATGTTCCTGAAAGGAGGCTCTACTAAATTATACAAAATGCCATTGAGTTAGATGAATGCCATGGGAAATGATTTCCACAAAGCATCATTTTTAAGATGCTTGCAGACTAGCACTGAATATAAATAAAGAAGACCAGTTTTGAGTGATGAGAAAGGGAATACAACATAATAGAATCATACCTACCTTACAAGTCAGGTGCAGACTTTTTGAAATAATTCATCTGATTTAGAATTGAAGAAAGAAGAAAACAGCAACTTTGATCTCCTGTTGGTCAAATTGTAAGATAATTTTATTTAATGAGTTCGAATTTAAGCATTCTGTATTGTATTTGAATGTCGTTGTATTTGAATGTCAAATTTTAAAATTAGATGATTCTACTTGTTATTTTAGTAGGAAAAAATATAAATATTCAACATTCATTGAAAGCTCAAAAGAAAACAAAATTGACCTTAGTAATGTACTGTTTCTAAGTTGTTAAAATATATGGTCTCTAAAGTTTCTTTTATCACTAAAATTCTATTAAGTACATGAACAACAGTAATTATTTCTGCATATATGTTTACATTTTTATGAGAAATACCTCTAACTCTTTTGCTCAATTATTACTTGACATCTTCTAAGTATTACTACATATGCAAATTCCTATAAAGTTTCAAGGAATACCCAAGAATTAATTGTCCACTGAAACAAAGGAAAACAATGTAACAGAATGACCCAGCTTACTACTCTATTGTCAGGATGTATAGGCTTGAATCCTAACTCAGTCACAACGTCTTTAAGCATCAATTTTCTCATCTCTGTAAAAAAGGACAAACATCTACTACACAGTAATTGAATACATGTAAAGATCTCCCTATTGTGTTTGGCAAATCACAATCATTATTCACTTCTCATGCTAACTTGGAGCTGTGTGTATCTCTCCTTTGCAAACATCAAAGTTCATGTTCAGTAAATGTCCTAATGTCATGAAGTTCAAGACATAGGATGCAAACTCAGGTCATGTGGGTTCAAGTGAATCAGCTTTTTTTTCTCATAACATAATAGCTCTGCTTGTCAACACTTGTGGTAGTCACTGAGAAATCAGTGACTAGGACATGTCCCATGTGGTTCTTGCTGCATACGCATTTTTGGTGATTATGTACGTTTGGAAATAAATACTGTTTCTTGTCTGGAAATATCAAAATCTAATCAAGTCAGCATCACTCAACAATATGCTTTAATCTCCTGAGAGTTATGTCCATAAAATTTGTTACTGCTAATAGCCAGAATAGAAATTTTTGTGGATATCATGCATTGTTCACATAAAGCAGATTCCTGTATAACTCCATTATAATTCTTTTCTTTATTTGATAGACTTCATTGAGTGGTGCAAAAAAGGTAATGTTTGAGCTAGTTTGGGAAATTTCCAGTGGATTCCACACTTGAAAACATCATCTGTCGAGTGGGACTGGTGGAGGGAACTATAGTATAGCTGTACAAAACGCTGATAAGCATAGATCCAGTCTTTTAGGAACACAGGCTACCATCTGAGAATTACTTTTCAGTACTTTTCTTTGCTCTTTGGAACTAGTGTCCCCTTTCCATCTTGGGTGGTTTAATGGGAACCCCCAAAACAGCCATGACCCAGGTCTGCTCATTGTAATCCAGCTGCTGCTACTGTCTACTAGAGGGATGTCCCTGTCAGGCTTAGGTAGATGGGTGCTCCTAGCAGATTCATAAACTGAGTACCCCTTGGCTCTCTGAAAGCCTTCCCTGCCATTGCAGTAGCCCCTGCAAAACAGCAGGAGGAGAAAGTGAGGAAAATGGTTTTACCTGATATACACTGCCTCAATTTTTTGAAATCTGGCTCACCGCTTGCCAGAATGGAAATGAAGTAACAAAGAGGAGTCTGCTGTGACATATATATGGGAAGTGTCCTGATGGTGACTGGCAGCTTGTTGTACAGAGGTCTAATTGGGCCCGATGGCCTCATAAATGAAAGTCAAGCACTCTAAGCCAAAGAGAAAGGAAGTAGCTGTTGGGCTGGCTGTCTTCATTTCCCCTACAGTGACCAACAAATTGCCATTTTATAAGGGCTCTTCTTGCCAATGGGTTTTGCCACTCCTATAATTAATTCCTGACCCTGGAGCCTTTAGTGTCTGCTATCCAAGATTCCTGCAAGAAGCAAATTATGTTAAATAAGGCAATATGGCTGGCAGCATTGATTGCAGTGACTTCAAGGGATTATGTACAGCAAATAGCATAAATCAGAAAGGCAGCTAAGTGAAGCCTTCCTGTCATGGAGGCACTCAAAGATTGGAGCAGGAAAATCAGGGAAGAATACTTTCCTCTTTGTAAAAAGAAGTTATCCATGATTTATTAAACGACTATCAAAATTGTGCCAGGTGATTTTACAGAAGTGATTTGCTCTCCATTGCAAAACTGGAACTTTATTATTTTTATCCCCATTTTAGAAATGAAGAAATAAGAATTGCTTAGATACTGAAGGATATTTATTCAAAAAAATTGAGTAATGCTGTGGGAACTTGAAGCCAGATCTAAGCTGGAAAGTTGTGTATTTCACACTGCAGAAAGCTGACATCCGTGATGTATGTGCTCTGGGATGAAAGTTTGGGGGCACATGTTATCAGGGACTCCTGGTGATGCCCATACTGGTAACTGTAATGATAATGGTGAGCATGAAACTCTGACAGTGACGGTGACAGTAGCATAGTGTTTTGCTCTGTTAACGTGTGCTTCTTTGATTCTTTTCTAAAATACGCCTTCCCTTCTTTCCGATTCCAGTAGAGGATGCCTCCTGTTCTTTTCCTTTATCAAGAGAATGTACAATACTGAAAGCACAAATATATGCACTTCTGATATTAAAAGTCCACTGCCCAGGAGAGGGAAAGGTTCAAGGTGCACACAAAATGTCTTAGAAATGGGGACAAATAAATGACAGGAAGAATAAAGCTGGGTGCTGTTTCAGGGGGGTGCACTGGTTGAAGGGTGGCAGTGAGACTCTGGAGATGGAGCACTTCAGTGATGGAAACTGGAATAGCCTGATTGCTATGAATGCAACCCTCAAACTTCCACATACTGAAAACTCAATTCTCCCATTCCTATGCAGATATTTAGAAATGGAGTCTTTCAGAGATAGCAATCAGTAGATAGGATCAACAAGTCAGTCCCCTTTATAGGGTTAGTGGCTCTAAAGATGGCAGAGACCTAACGTTGATCACCTTGTTGATCGCCTTGGTTTCCTATCCATGTGATTCCCTCTCCTGAGTTATACATGGGAAGAAGGTGCTCAATGGATGCTGATAACTGGGATCTTAGACTTTTCAGCCTCCACAACTGTAAATAAGTAAATATTTGTTCTTTATAAATTACCCATTCTCATTATCTTTCATCGCTGCCCAACACAGGCTAAAATACTGAAAAAGAAGGACATGCATTTAGGGGTCATGTAGACTTTGGGAAAGGAGACTAAAGCACCATATATGGAGTGGTGTACATCTCAGTGACAAGAGAATGATTAGTGGGACCAAGTAGGAGACCTCACTATAGACCCCTGCATCAGTAAGTGCTTACTAGAGAAACAGATTTAATGCAAGATGTACAAATACATAATTTACAAGGTAGACTTACAAAGACTGCCCTCTGTGTCAGGTGTGAAAGAACACAAGAGGTCTGTCTACATAACGGAACTCAAAATGGTCCAGTTGAAGGCCTGGAGCTGACAGTAGTGCCTTGCAAGAGTTCATATCAGGAGGGCAAAGGGTCTGCCATGGAAGGCTGAAGGTTTAGTGCTATAAGCTGAAAAGTCTGCTCTGTGATCCCAAAAAAGACATCCAAGGTAAAGGTGCAGACAGGAGCTCCTCTGAAGAAACAGAAGTAAGCTTCCTTCTTCATTTCCTTTTTTTACCACTCTGGCAACAATCCTCCTAGGGTGGGTGTTCCACATGCAGAGCTATGCTGGGCCATTTTGTTGGACATTTCTTACTCAGGTTAATGCAGTCAGTTAACTTTCATATCCTTTCAATCACTGGGTAGCAATTAAGATTTAGAATCACTGACCCAAGCCTATCTCAGCTTTGTAGATAAAATCTAAAAAGCAAAGTTTATTATAGTATCTTTGAAGTAAAAAAAAAAAAAGCAATGAAAAATATGCACGTCTTACATAGCCAAGAAACAAACCAACTCATACTTGCTTAAAATTAGTGATAATCATGAAATAACACTATTGAACACTTACAACTGAACTATCATCCTCAAAAGCTGCTCTGAAGTACTTTAAAGCTTTGTCCAATTTATCTGTCATAAGTCATTAATAAACTTACAAACTTCCATTATCCCCGCTTTAGGAAGAAGGAATCTCAGGTTTAGTTTCTTATCTGAAGTTATTACAGTGCCACATGCCTTAATGGACGAATGTTTGTTCCATGGCCCACCATACCGATTTTCGTTCTTGTCTAATTCTTTAACACAGGATAATAAAATATTTTCTGGATAGTTGTCCAATTTGTATTATCTGGAATCCTGTGAAGTTTTTAATCAGACCTGAAAACTATTCAGTGAGATTCAGATAAATGTCCTGAAAATATCAAAGTGCAATGCTGCAGGGAGAAGAGGCATGATGGACCTATAGAGCAAGGCAGGTATGGATTTATTGAAGATAAAACCAATGATTGACACCACTTCACACTTAACTTTTATCCTAATTAACCAATACAATGGATACAAGTAACCAAAATTTCACTGGTACAAGCATGTGACTAAAATCAATGTATTAGGCACATTTCTATTATTGGGGCAAAATACACAAGCGACTTAATAAAGGAAGAGTTTGTTTAACTCATGGTTTCAGCAAGTTCAGTCCATGATCAGCTGTCTCACAGGCAGAAAAAGCATGGAAGAACATCACGGGAGAGAAAAGCTGTTTACTGTGTGGTATCCAAGAATCACAGAGAGAGGGCAGGGAAGATCAAGGGATAAGAATACACTTTTTCAGGTCATGCTCCCAAATGACCCATTTTAAACCAACATCTCCCCTCCTAAAAGATTATTAAGTTACCAAATTCATCAATGAATGAATCCAGTGAAGAGTACTTTGTCCTCCTTGATCGATACATTTGTCTCCCAAATACATAAGACTTTGGGGGGATATTTTTAGATCTAAACAATAATACATTACTACCAGCAAGTAAGTTTCTTTCTGTGTCTCTTTCTCTGTCTCTTTACCTCATCATATTTTCCTCTTTCCTACCCTCTTTCTTCCTTCCTCACCCTGTCAGCTCCTTTTCTCTCTCTCTCTTCTCCATAGTTATCT
>PVJX010014305.1:0-45245 GCA_004027295.1 Dolichotis patagonum
AAGGAATAATCAGCTAAAGAACCTCAATAGATCATCCTATTACAGCATCCAAATGACAAAGAATACCAGCAGCAAAAGGAGGGAGGAAACGCAATGCAGTAAAAACAGTGTCCTAGGTGAATACAAGCAAACCAAAGGCAAACAAAAACCTTGAAATAGTCTGTACTTTAACAGACTTCTAGAGCATCTTCTTGCATAGCAGTACTTAAACAGATTTATCTTTCTAAAAAATTCCTTTCTTAGCCTTTTTGTTTTCCTTTTAATGAAACCCATTTTGATGTTATAAATAAACATATTACTCTTTTGCCTCAAACTTCCAAGGTTTTCTAACTCAGTCTCAAATTCAGTATTACTGCAATAGCATTAAGGCTTTAAAAGCACATGCAGGTTACTAGACTCCTTGGCCTTGACCTCTCTCACCAATTTCCTCCCCATTTATTCTACTCCAGCCAATTGTCTGTCTTGATTTCTCTCTGATGCATCTATCATTATCCTGACTCAGGGCTTTGACAATTGCTGAGAGTCTTCCAATTGTTTTAAAAAGAAAATTCTAACTTCCTGCACATCCAGCTCTTCCCTGCTATAACCACATGATAGATTTCTGAATTTAGAATGTGAGGAAAGTTTACTTAATTCTGTTCATTTAAAGTATGGTGTGTTTTAATATTTACACTAGAAATAAGATGCTATATTTAGGAAGGCTTGTACTGATCAAGTGACAATGGCTCAGATTTAACATTAGAAGATATCAGCAGGGCGGGGACAGTCAGGTGACTAGGAAATAAGGTTTACTGTGTTTGAGCTATTATGCATTTTGTAACCTACATGTCACTGCATTATAAAAACTAATGTGTATATGTATCTTCATTATCAAATGATGAAAGATGATTTTGGAAATCATTCAGAAGTTTGAAATTTTTGTATTACATACTTATTAAAGAGTAAATATTAAAAACTATTTTGAAGAGAATTTTGGAATCAATGTAAGTAGTAATAGTACTGTAAGTAATTTTAGGTATATTCAGAAGAATTTCTTTTTTTCAGAACAACCTAGCTCAGCCTTTGGGACATAAAGAATGCTTAATGAAATTATGAAGCTTTATGTAAAATTCAAGTAGTATGAACTTGTTTTCGTAAGTTTATATTTGTGATAAATTCTGATACCACTGCAGGCTTTTATATTTCAATGATAGAAAACAAAATGGCTCAATGAATTCTAAAAATATTCTTTAGAAAGAGGGTATAAATAATTCTTTGTGATGAACTTTCCTCTTAGAAGCTTTCACAAACTTGTAGTAAAAAAGAATTTGCCCAAGGTACAATTACATTAATACAACCACCAGTAGAAAGATGGTAGTGTTTCAATGTATTGTACTAGAATATTTAGCATTTAGCAAGAGGTAAAGTTATTGGTGAAAAAGAAAAATTAAAGGATGCACTGTTTCACACAATGCATTCAGAATGTCTTAAATTTCTTCACTCATTTTTTCAAAAAATTCTTTATTATAACACAATATGTATGCTACTATTTTTAAGAGTAAAGGTGAACAAGACATAATTCCTGAGATTTGTGTTTATAATTAAATGTCATCTTATATACTACCATTACATGTATGTCACAAGGAATATTAATTCATGAAAACAAAATACGTAAGTCATGGTATTTATTTCAGAATTTTATTTATATTATTTTTCCACAAAGATAGATTTAGAATAAATATATTTGAAAAGTTTAAAATATAATTTAAATACCCACATGTACAACAATGATATTTTTGGAACATTATTTTTTAATTATATAATAATATGCATATAAATGTGATATAACTTTCAAAAAAAATGCTGGTTCATAATTTGGAATGTTTTTGAAAAATCTTAACTATTAAGAGGAATCTTAACAAAACAAAATACTGAACTAAAAAAAACACAGAAGTAATTTTTAAAAATTTCTTTCATGTAGCTTAATAATAAAACACATAACATAATGCATATGATATTTTAAAACTGACAAAATATTTTACCACTCTTAACACATACACTTGCATACATACTACAACAAAAAAAGGTTGAATTATGTAGAAGAATGAGAAACAAAAAGAAATTTAATTCATGTGATAGCTTGATATTTTGTCAACATAAGAATATGTAGTATCACTTTACCTATTTGTGTTTTAATTCTATTTGCAGGTCCTTAAGTTTTTATAGAATGACAGGGTAGACATAATCATATACATGAAAGATCCAAGTCTAAGAATATGTATGAAGGTATTTTAAAATATGCAATTAATATTACTAACATTTTAGGCTATGATATATATATGCATATATATATCTTGCATGTATATATATATGCAAGAGATTTAGTTATAGTTTTAGTTTATAGATTTAGTTATTTAGTAATAGTTTAGTTATAGTGTATAGTGTACAGTGATTTAACTCAGACTGGCATATGTAAATATCATACTGTCTACCTAGTGTAAATCAACTGAGTCAATGAAAAAAACTGAAAGTAAATAAGAGCCCAAATATACAATAGATATTGTGTAAACAAAAGGAAGAGAAAGTGCCTGGAAAGAAAGAAAAACTAGGATAGGGGAAAGGAGAAAAGAAAGAAAGGAAAAGATTGAATATATGTATATATATTCATATATATGAATTCATATATATATTCATTCATATATATCATATATATTCTTATATATATGATTCTATGCATATATATATACAAGATATATACATATACAAGATATATATAAAAGATTATATATATATATATATACATAGATACACAAGATAGGTAACTGCACTGCTAATCTGATAGTTCATCAAAAGGAACAGTTTGAACTTTCATTGTTTGATTGATCATTTTTCTGATGCCTAAATCTTATAATCTAAACAACTACTTTGAAGATAACAATATGCAATATATTAACTAGTATTAATTTCCCATTATTTTGTTTTGAAATTCCATCTCACCATTTTTATTGTTTTTGTTGTTGTTTTTAAAATTAAAAAATTCACTTTAGTATAGTGTTCTAATTTTTAAAAAAACATTGACCACATTTACGTAATTCTACAAAACTAACAATGACATTCAGGAAATATGCTATGTCTCCTCAATATTGTTCCTATTTATAGCTATGATTTTGTTTTGAGATTTCTTGAAGTTGTGGATCCTTCATGCTGATTTGCATGTTAGACATAAATTTTCTTTTCAGTTCCATGCTCTGTAAATCTGCTATGAATACACTGTGCATAGGACCTGAGCCATCTGTGTGCTTTAATAGGGTGACTTTTTCTTTTCAAGTTTCTTTTTCCTCTTCCTTTATACAATAACCATTTGTTCCAGGCTGCAGGGAGGAAAAACTTTTAATATTTGTTGCCTGGAAAGAAGTGCAAATATCAAAATATTTTCTCTAGGATTAGTGGTTGTCAGCCTTCACTGCATATTGGAATCTCAGGGAAACTCCTGAAAGTTATGGCCCCAGGATCCTGTTTTAATTGGTATGCTGAGTGGCTTGGTCACAGTCATTTTACAAAAGATCACCAGGAGATTTGAATGTTAAAAATAATTATTTCTCTAGTGCCTTGCCTTTCCTCAGCGCTGCCAAATCTTCGGCTCCGTATGTGCTACGAATGATTTGATGTTAGGTATCACATGCTTTCAATAACCCAGTGAGAAAATGAGCTAGCACTGCTGCCAAACCCATTATTTAAGCAAATATTGGTAGATGGCAGCTATTTGCAGCTTCTTTAGTAGGTTATTTTAAAGAAAACTGTCAAAAACTCCTCAGTAATAAAACAAGAGAGAAAAACTCAAGTGAAGAAAATTGAGAAAGGGCTTGGGGCAAGGGAGCTGGCAGATTTTAGGGAATACAATAGTACAATGTTTGTGGGGCGACAAAAGAGGAAGACAATGGGGGTGATAATTGCTGCAGGCATCAGAAAGTAGAAGGATTCATGTTTCCATTCACAAAATCATGATAAAACCCTTGGACAAGAGAATAAAATCTATGTTCACTGCTATGATTTTGTTGATCTGCATTTTAAATGGTAAAAAGTGGCATAATTAGGAGTTTTATGGCGCATTCCCTATTTATGGCCTTACTTATTCTAATTAGAGAAACACAATTTTGTAGCAAATTGAGTAAATTTTGAAGTTGAGGTTGGATGTTTTAATCATCACCCGAGTCTAATCTTTCTCTATGTATGCAAAAACTGAAACACAGGGAATTTACGTTGTTATCTTCTTTTCAAACACAAAAATCAAATTCATTTAGCAAAATCTTTAGAAAAAACACTAAAATTTCTGCACTTTTATGTCAGAATATGACATGTTTATGTTGAGACAGGGAATTTGGCACAGAATCCAATTCCAAGGAGATTTGAAATGTCTTAAGTATTTAGCTCTCTTTCAAGAAATGAAATATCACTTTCTTGGTATTCTATCCAAAATATGGTCAGAATATTTTCAAAAATAATTTGAAACTTTTGTTCATTCTCAGTTTCTTTAAAAATCTTCAGTTTTCCACTGTCACTTAAAATTTATAAAAGCTACTATATGGATGATTTCTCATCCCTAAGTTCGTTAGCATCTAAGTTTGAATTTCATTTGATCCTTTGTCTGTAATATAATCTTCATATTTGTTTTATTCTTTCCATTCTCAAGTTCACATCCCTCCCTGAAGAAAATGCAAGAAAAGAATTTTTGAGGATTTCTACCATTGTCATCACCTCTAAAATGACTGCAGCTTTCACAGATGGCAGATATATCTATTCCATTTTTATCTTGCTTCAAGAGTTTGGCAGTTTTTTAAGCATTGTTTACTGTGTCATCATTATTCCTATAGGTCAATACCATTTTTAATTTTTTTTTCTTAATGCTGCAAACCTTCTATCATTTCGGCATATCCTTTTAAAAGTTTTGAGCTAAATGGCTTCTAAGGATTATTAAATAAAAGAGAATGTTCTTTAATCTTCTTAGAGGTTAGTGCTAAGAGTTGATAAAGTGAATATTTTGAGTTATTTGCTATTTGGAAACATCATTTAACACATTTTCTGTTGCTATCTGACAAACATGTCATTAATACTAGTCACATGCTTACTTTCTTTGAAAGTCCTTAAAAACTTTTTGCATTTATTAAGTCTTAAATTCCTAATGATCAAAGTAGTTAGGACACATTGTACTCACCTTATAATCAGATATATTGGAACATAGAAAAGTAAGTGACCTTTATAACCCAATATCTTTTGGGGTTATTTCAACAGGAAAAGAAAACTATTAGTAATGACTTCTAAATGCATTAAATTGAGGATATGTACGGTATCATGTTGCCCTAAAACTCATTGTTTGAACTACAAGTATAATGTGAATGTAGAAGAGAAAATAAAAAAGAAACAAACAAAAGAGACCTTCAGAGCCAAGGTTAACTTGGTCATTTTCTTGAAAATGTTTTGCAATATGAACTATAAACTCAATCTAAGAGGGATATTAAGTTTTCTCCCTTTTAAAAGTCATTTACAATGTCAGTACTGATTGTTGCCTTAGAACTTTCAAAAATAACATACTCTGAAACTGTCTTTTAATACTTGGTCTAGCTATGAAGACAGTTGGAAAACTATACATGATGTACCATTGTGGAGTTTCTTTCTTTATTCTGTGAAACACTTGGAAATAGTAATGTTCTATTAGTACCTCAATTGGAAGTGCTTTTCTTAAAAGGGAAAAAATATAGTGAGTATTGACAAGCCCTATGTATAAACATCCAATAGCTTAACTGATATGAATATCCATTTCTCCTGTTCCATTTGTAGAACGAGATAATGAAAGCAATACACAAAGCATCTCCCTTTATGCATATCAGTGTTAGAATACGTCATAGTGAGTACTACTGTGTTGTTGGGTTGCTTTAGATTTACACATATTCTCCTTGCTTTTGAATATAATGAATATAACCCTTGGTAGAAACCATTTTATTACCTTCATGAGCAGCAAATAAAATAAATGAATCATTTTGCATAATGTTTAAATCAAGCAAAAGTAGTTTAATGTGAAAAGTCAGAAGAACGACTGATAATGTTTGGCACTGAAGGATCTATAGACTAAAGAAAAGGGCTTTTCTGGGTGAAGCAAATTTTCCATTTACATAGCTGATTCTTTACGCATGGATATGTTCACAGTGGGAAATTCATCAGTGCATACATTTGTGATTTATGCATGTGCTTTATGTGTTTCTATCTCACAGAATACATTTTATAAAAAGTAAAACATAGTTAGTATTGAGGAAGAAGTAACTCAATCCTTTCTGAAGTAGTGAGGGCAAAATTACCTAAAGATATACAGTTAGAATTTAAACAGGGATGACTCTAATATGCAAAAAGGTAAGTGTTGTTCACCCAACAAATGTACACAATTTTGCCACTACTTGCAGATCTAAGTCAAAGCATATTTCTTCTGAATTGAAAACTTAAAAGTGAGAGGAAAACAACTCTGGCTCCTCCTTAACACTCAGTTCTGGTGACCATTCTCATCTGACACTATGGTTGGTTTCAACTGGTTTTGCTCTTTAACCCATAAGAAATACAAGAATATATAAGATCAGATATACAAATGAATGGTAACAGTGTCTTGATAAAGACTTCATTCTTGTGAAACTGTGCTCAAAATACTGTCATCTTAACAACTTCTTCAAAGTGAGAAATCTACCAAGAAAAAATCCCCAAACATCCTGCTTTACTTTTACTCTCTAGGGCCATAGTTATATTCTGCCATTGTATGCATACTCCTGCCATATTGAAATTACACAAGTTACTTTTATGTCTCACGATTTCTCTATCACCCTACGAGAATCCTGGCCAGAATCCATTGTCCCGTTCTCAAACTCATTGACCAAAGTCACCCTCCAGCACCACTTTAGTATTCTGGGAGATGGGACAATAACATTTTTTTTTAACTCAGTGGAGTAAAACCAAGGCAAATATATGAACTCAGATGATTACACATATACACATGTACATTTAACTTACATAACCAGTGATCTCATGTTGTTGCCTTCCAAGAATTTGAGAGCTAGCAGAGGAAACCACATTACAGTCCTCATTTAGTCAGTCTTTTTGGTATCAATCATTCCCTTGAGTTGCTAGCAATCTTGGAAGGAATGTTCATCTGAAGAGGCAAAGAAAAATTTGATGTAATGGTACAGATGAGTTCTCCATTAGGAAAAGTGAGAGTCACTGACAGTATGTCATACAAAGTGCAATTTGGGGCTGATGGAGCTGAAGTTGAAATAGTTATTTGGATTCTGTTGTTTGGATGTGAATATAAACAGTTTGCAATATATTATTAAAATACTGTAAGCACTCTAAAATCAGTATATTACAACAGTATGAAAATTATGATGAATATATCCCTTTGAGTTGTTTGTGTTACATTTCATTTTTAAAATCTTGTGGAACAGTGCCTATTTGCTTTCTTCCTCACTAAATATTAATTTGAGTTTAGAAATATTTGAGCACTTGAAGAATCCTTTGGTAGATAAACTCAAGGTTTTTTTTCTTGCAATATTATACATATTTTATTATAGATATATTAAAGTGTTTTTTAAATGTTATTTAAAAATCAAGTAACATCATTTACTAAAATCACTAAATATCAGGTACTCTAAAAATTTTGGTTTTCATTTGTAATTGAAAATCCTTGAAGTTTATAACCTCAAGAAGAGTGAAATATATCTTAACTTATGCAAAGTAGGAATTGAAGTTTAATTTACACAATTTAACACTAAGACATACTGATCAGAAAAATCTTTTAAAGCCAGTGTTCTTGTTTTCTGTATCACTTATAAGACAAATGGCATTCTAAGATATAAAGTACTAACATAATTAAAACTATATTGACATATCAACATGAAGACTTAAAATCCCATCATATGCACATGTAAAACATGTGAAATCTTGATGGTTTATGTTTTGAAGTTCACAGCCATTTCACTCAAAAGTAACTTAGGCCATGAATGGTAAAGAAGGTAATTGGCATTATTTTAAATGAAAGGAAATCGGTACGAAAAAAATACCCTTTGTATTGCCTTTGTGTCCATGCATATGTGATGTTTGCATAAGTTAAAAGATTGTAACAAATTACTTCTATTAAGATGTTACACAGTTTTCCATAGTGAAAAACTGAATCATATTTTCTAATGCTATATTCTAATAAAACTTGGGCTCTTTTATCTTGATTAAATCACAATGAATTAACTTCTAAGGCTTTTCACATTCATGGTAATCTGGAAAGATTGTTCAATTTAACTCTAAAATTAATGGTTGTGTATTAGTAAACTTGAAACTCAGCATTTGAAAACAGTAAAAAAAATAAGTAGAAAATAGTTTCCATTTATTTCCTCAGTAGTATCTCAAAGTAATTCAGAATTCTCATTTGTATGCATAATTTCACACTTATATATGTACTTTGTCATATACTTCTTATAATTCAAATTTCCAAAGACTTGCATTTTTATTCATTATCACAGAGAACTATTGAATTAATGGAGGTTAACAGAAGGTTTCTTAATGCTTCTGCCTCATTTATAGTCAGGAATATGAATTAATGTTTTGCTCACCTTTTATAAAATGAAATAAATTTATAAGGGACATGTTTTCATTTTGGTATTTATGCAGAAGTTATTTTAAAGAGAAGATATTATTTAAAACAATAATTCAATGTAAATTTAGAATTTTGAAAGCATGATGATATCCTTGAAATATAAAGGAAGAAGACTTAGGAGAAATGCATGAGAAAGTCTACATACATGATCAATCAAGGCATTGTAAAATACAAAAAAACCCAATGCATTCAGATAGGTCAGCAATATTTTGTATAGAAATGTCATACTTTAAGAAGGCCTTTATATTTTAAATTAATCGTCAATGTATAGAACAAGAACAGTTATCCATCAAAATACTCCTCACCTAACAGTCATCTAAAATAATATGCAAACTTTCTGTTAAATTACATCTCCATTCTTTGTATGGAACTCATGTTTATGTTTTTTCCTTTATTTTGGAGAAGGAAAATAGACAACAGAATTCCTTCTACAGTTTTGAGTATGCAAAGAAATCATTAACACTGTATTTGATCTTTTTGCTTTCTTCTATTTTTGTTTGTTTCTTTGTTGTGGTGCTAGGGGTTAAACCCAGGTGTTTGAACACTTTAATCAAATGTTCTACCACAGACCTACATCCGAGTCTCTGTATTAGTTGTGAAGTCAAATTAAATCCTGCGACCTTTTCAAATAAGCAAAGGGAAAGTTTAATTTTAATAAACATTCAGGTAATTGTACCATCATCCTTGATTATAACAAACTTTATGATAATCCAAGTTTTAGAATACATAATCTAAGTTTTGGAATTCATAATCCAAGATTTTAGCATTCCTTTAAACCTAAGGAAACCTTCTTCTTATTTTAGAAATCTGCTTCCCAGGCTAATCTTTGCTTATGCTACCCGCCCATACAAGCCTCTCTATACTCCAGAATTAGCAAACTCTGCTTTTGTGGAATCAACTCTCTCTCTCTCTCTCTCTTTTTTTTTTTTTTTTTGTGCCGGGGATGGAACTCATGACCTCGCACTTGCCAGGCAGGCACTTAAGCCACTGAGCTAAATCCCTGGCCCATGGAATCAACTCTCATCTGCCCCCTTGAGGCAAACATCTCGGTCCACCTCACCTTTTTATGTCTATCTTCATCTGTTCAGTGCCTTTCGGTGGGGGACAAGGACAAATGAAAAGAAGCTATAGCTATTTATTGCCAACATAAAAAAAGGAATAATCATGTAGAAAAGGAATAACTTTTAAATTTAGATTACATAAAAGAAAACTATAAAGTGGAAAACAAATCACTTAAGTGAACTTTTAGTACACATTTACTTCTGAGATGCTGTCAGCTTTAGTATTAAATAATTCATGGAAACAAATAGTAGAGAAGATGCTGTTGGTGGCATGCAAATTGGTACAGTCGTTACAAAAAAACCTTATGCAGCTTCCGCAAAATATTCAGCATAGAACACTGTAGTATATAACCTAGACATGTCACTATTGGGAATATATCCTGTGGGAAAGAAATCAGGATATGACAGGGACATCTTCTCTCCCAGCGTAATTGCAGCACTATTCATGATGGTCTGTAATTACACATGAAACATAATGTGACACCAAGTTGTGTGTCAACCTCAGTGTGTATTCACTCTTTATAGGTAAAAAATGATGCCTGCATAGAAAATGAAATGATGTTCAGCCACAAAAAGTAAAATCCTGCTAATTATTGCATATATACAAGACAAAATAATATTCATATACAAAAAGTGAAATCCCACTCTTTGTAATGCATCTAGAATTGAAGGATATTAGTGAAATCAGCCCAACTAAGAGAAAAAATATACTGGCATTAACTCGTTCGTATGTGAAATTTTATAAAGCTGATGACATAGAAATTGATGGGAGAGTAGTAGTAACCAGAGTTTGAGGAGAATGAAGAGGAGGGAAAGATAAAGAAAGATTGTTCAATGAATAATAAGCTACAGTTGAACAGGAGAAGTATGTTTTGGTGTTATATTCCATGGTAGAGTGAATATAGATACTAATAACATAGTGTATATATATATGGCTTCGTTTGGAGCATAATTCATTCTGGAAAGATACTTGCAATCTAAAACACTTGTATTTCAAAGGGAATTTTCCCACCAGAAATATTGGAAACTCAGATGATTCATATTCATATAAAATTATTAGAACACTGTAATATACAGAATAATAAATAAAATGCAAAATATAAACAAAAATAAGCAAATTAACCTTCACTTAACTTTTTTTAAAAAATTATTTTAAAGGGAAAGAACAATAAAATGGAGATGCAAAACTTCAAAACAATATAATAGGAGAGTAACAATGGTTAATACAGTGTGTATTGGTATTTTCAAAGTAGTTATTCAGATTAAAGATATAGGTATGAAAAACTGATCAAAGAGTATGAGCACAGACCTTTCATTTCAGTGAACTAATAGAAATGAGAAGTATAATTATCTTAGTTATATATATATAAAACTATATATATATAACTATATATATATAACTATATATATAACTATATATATAACTATATATATAACTATATATATAACTATATATATAACTATATATATAAATATATATATATGTTTTCCTTTCTTTCTTTTCTCCTTTCCCCCATCCTAGTTGTTCTTTTCTTTTGAGTAGTTTCTTCCCAGTTTAAAAAAATCTATTGTGGGCTGAGGATTTAGTTCAGTGGCGTAAGCGCCTGCCTGGCAAGCACGAGGTCATGAGTTAGATCCCTGGTACCAAAAAACAAAAAAGAAAAATAATGCATAAAAAATTAAAAAAAAATCTATGGTATATTTTGCATCTTATTTACTCTTTCAGTTTCTTACACTAGGAAGAAAATATGATGTTTACCCATGTGAGGGTGATTTATTTCACTTGAATATAGTTGCAACAATTTACCTATAAAAGTCTTGAGTTTATCCTTTTTTATAGCTCAGTAGTACTTCACTGTATGAAAAATACACTTTTTAAAAATCTATTTCTTGGTTGATGAGTATTTGGATTCTTTCCAAAATTTACGCAATATAAATTGTGTTGCTGTACACATGTATGCATACATATCACTGCGCTATGATGTTTTTAATTCTGGGAAAATACCCAGAAGGGGAATAGCTGGTTCAAATGGGATTGCTAATCCTACTATTTTAGCATAGGGCCAGGGATACAGCTCAGTGGCACAGCACCTGCCTGGCAAGCATGAGGCCCTGAGTTCGATTTCCAGTATGCCCCCCCAAAAAAAAGACCCAGAATAGCCAGAATGTGTGTGTGTGTGTGTGTGTGTGTGTGTATATATATATATATATATACATATTTGTATATGTATGAACACTTAAGTACATGTTCACTTGTATGATCACATGTATGCACATACATATGTACATATATGATTAATGTTTATAGATTTGCAATGAGATTAAAATGGTTGTGAAAAATTTTAAAAAGAAAAAGAGAGATATTTTCTTTTGAACTCTTGTAAGTAGAACAAAGAAGACTGGCACTGCTTCATTTTGATGCACACTAAAACCATTGATTGTGAGTAACTTGCTTGGTGAGTGTACCACAGGGTGCATGAACATTTCTCATGAATTTTAACTTGAAAAATGGCCAGTGTCTTGCAATGCAAGTAGTGAAAGCTTCTGAATGCCATATGCACCTGAATCAATGGTTCTTCTCTGTCTCTCCTGCTGTAAGGTTGTGGGTGATCCCCTCTCCATGTCTGTCTCTGAGTCTCTCTCTCTCTCTCTCTCTCTCTCTCTCTCTCTTTCTCTCTCTCTCTTATTCTACCTCTTTCAGCTTTAGCTACATTGTTTACTAAATTGTACTTTGGTATATACAGGAAAATCATCTTTTGAATATATAGGGAGACCTAAGAGCTTGCTTAATGATTTACATTTAACCAGAAACACTCTTAAAATAGTTTTGGCAAAATATTCTGCTATTTGTTTGCTTCAAAAATTTTATTCCTTAGAGTGCAGTCCATGCTTCATTGTGATTTTGATTATGATTAATCATAAGATACATTACAAAGATGTCAAGCTGTCAAAGGGAAAAAGGGCTAAGCATGCCAATTTCCTTTCTCAGTCATGATGTGGAAAATGATTTATTAACAGGAAGAATGAGAAGTGCGAAGAGCTCAATCCCACTGCTGCTGCTCATTCACTTTTAGCAGCATAAAAATTCCTTCATCTTTCATATTTTGTGCTGAATTTCAAAACTTTCCACTTATGGAACCAGCAAATAATGATACTTTATATAATAGCAAACTTGTCTTATTTTAGCATGGTAAAAATTTCAAATTTCATTTCATTATTTTTTTTAATATTTCTTTGCACATTACAGGAAGTATCAGTGGCATATCACACACACATTAAGACAGCTCATTTTGTTGTTGATTTCCTGTTATTTTAATTTTAGAGTGAATATTATTCCTAATTGTTACTTCTTTGCTGAAACAGAATACCCAACATTGAAAATTAAAGGAAGAAAAATTTATTTTAACCCACACTTCGTAGAGATTTCTGTCCACAGTCAGTTAGCCCCAAGGCAGAGCAGCATGACAGAGGGGAATCACAGAGCAGAAAAAAAATAGTTGATAGAAGAACAAGCAAAACAGTCTCAAGCAATGAGCATTTTGAACTTTTATCCCATCCAGACTACAAATCTATTGGCTAGTGCCGCCCATTTCCAGGCTGGACTTTCCCACTATTGACCCCCATACCGATGTTAAACCGGTTAGTGGACTGACCTTCTATCCCAGTATCACCACACAGGATCAAGTCATCTCCCAAATGCCCCACTTGTGAACCTGTGAGGCTTTGTAAGAACATCTAGGTACAAACCATGACACAGATTTATGATTTATTTTCATTCTTATTTACTGGTCTGTATTTTATCATTTTATCCATAGGCCACTTTGCTTTTTATTTTCTCATATTATTTGAGCCACTTCTTCTGTCTTCTAAAATTTGTGTTCTTAAAATATGGTCTTTAACTTCAAATATGGAGTGTTAAAAATCCCACTTGGAATAGAATACTTGTTATCATTTCATAATAAAATGTGCAATTTTATTCTGAAATTTTTTTGTTTTAGTCTTCAAATATATTTTAGTTTTGCTGAGGGAATGAATGCTTTTACCATGAAGAAGTTATAACTTTTCCTGGAAGGAATTACAACTATATCTAATTCCTATGAACTGTACTCAGGTTGATAATCTCTGTACAAAAATAAAAGCATTCACTGCAATAGAGTGAGCCAGTTATAAAACTTCAGCTTGGTGAAGATTGTTCAGAAATCTTTAGGCAAAGATATTAATCCATCTCCTCACAACATTCCATTATATTTCTATACTATAATCATATATTGGTAAGAAGTAGCCTGTTATGATAATGTCTTCATAAATTGCAGTATTAAAAAGTTTATTTGGTTTTTTCATTAATCAAATATATTCTGAATGAAACACAGATTTGATTCTGTCCTATTTTGTATGGTTATGCAAATAATTTGGTAGGTTACTTCAGATATGACAAGAAAATTGAAATGCTTAAACATTATGTAGATAAAATCTGTAAGTGTTGTAGTCAGGGATTACAAGGAAAACAATTACATACAGGGCACATAATTTATAGGTTTATTTTACAACAGTTACACAAAAAATTTAACACAAGAAGTACAGGGAATCTATCCACACACTAAGACCCAAAGAATCCAGCTGAGAGCCTGGATCCCATGGAAATGTCCTGCATGAGTCCAGCTGAAGACCTTGAGCCCACGACAATACCTCATAAAAGTCATGGATCTGCACCGAGGAAGCCCTAACGTCAACTAGGAAATTAGGAAGTCTGTTCCAGCAGGATGAAGAATCTGTGCCAGTAAGTTGGTTCTGCCTTGGAGTCAGGAGGCAATACTCAGAGTAAGGACCAGAGCTGTCAATCTGAGTGACAACAAGGTCCCAATCTCTTGATGATGAGAACAGTCATGTTTATATTAGGAAAGGAGCTCGACAAGCTCTCCAGGACAGCAAATGGAAACAGGAAAACCAACACCACTGCTTCTTACTCTAGGTCTCCTTTTTATGTCGGCAACAATTGTCAGGGGGACTGTCCACATGCAGCACTGCACTGATCTAGTTCAGCTGGAATTACAAGTTGACCATCAGTTGTCAATCCACCACAGTAGGATAAAATATTTAAAGACAGAAATTTACTGATCCCAAATGAAGAAAAGGGGCGTAAAGATAGAAAAATACCATGTGACCTTCATATGAGCATAGTTAGTGTTAAATGAAATTCATTTTCTCCAAAAAGTCTATGCTATTTAAATTTTATGGATAGATCCTTTCAATTAAGAGCTCATAGCTAAAGCAGTCTAGTACATTACAATGTGCTTAGTGAATTAATCTAAAAACTAGTAACTGGAAAGAAAATAACATTTTTATTCTAGACATTTAATCTTCACAGAAATCTTACAATATTAGAAAATTCTTAAACTCAGATTTTGTCTTGGTTTTAAGAACACAATTTGCTTAGTGTTCTCACTTGCTATAAAGTATGTTCCTGCAGCAAGGATCAATATCCCTTAGAAATGCAAGTTAAAACGCAAGCTTCTCAACTTTGCCCCAACCAGCTCAGTGGGTCACTGTATTAGGTACTGTAGCATCACTAAAACCAAATCTTTGTCACACATGACACAGAGAAATTTATTTGACACATTGTCTCAGACAGTCAACAGGCACTGCCTCCAGGGAAGACATACCATGATGGAGGAGCTTGGAAGAAAAACTGCTTAACCCATAGAAGCTAGCACAGTGAGAGAGAGACAGAGAGAGAGAGAGAGAGAGAGAGAGAGAGAGAGAGAGAATAGAGGGACAGGAAGGGGGAGAGAGAAGGGGGACAGAGAGAGAGAAGAAAAGAAGGAGGAGGGAAGAGGAGGGGGAGGACAAGGAGTTGGAGGAGGAGGAGGAGAAGAAACCAGAGACAAATATACATTCTTTTATGGCACAGCCTCAGTGACCCACTCTTCCTACCAAGTCTCACCTCCTAACAACTTATTCAGCTATAAACTCATCAGTAGATCAATGAATAACTGATGAGCACAATACTCTCTTTATTCAGTCTCCTTCCAAAATCTCCACCTCTGAACACACTAGACTCTGTGCAGAGCATTTTAGTCTGTAACTTAGCATTTCATATCTGGCCCTCAAAAAGCTGATGTCTACTTCATTTTTAAAAATATATTTAGTCTAAGGTTCACTAAAATATTAATAGCGGCATTGCTCAAATATCCAAATCAGTTTCCTCTGAGACTCAAGGAAAACCATTAAGTTGCTAGCCACTATAAAAATCACTTTATACATGTAGTGGAACTGGGGAAACATTTTCCTATGGAGGCAGGACCTTACAGTGAAGTTCAGTCGAGCCTTGAACTCGCTAGGTACCTCAGGTTGGCCTTGAGCTATCAGCAATCCTGTTGACTCAGCCTCCTGGGTTTTGGGATCATACGTGTGCATCAATACACCCAGCTCAACATACGCATTTTAAAACAAAGGGATAGGGGGCTAGAGCGAAATTATATCAAAGCCAGACAAAAAACCAGCAGCAAAAGCATTAAATCTCATAATTTTATGTCCAATATCCTGGGCAGGCTGTGCAACTCCCACCTCTACGGCCTTTTCATGGGTATAGCTCCTACGGAGTTTTCTCTTACACTGGCTCTGTTTTCTGCCTACGTCTTTTATCAGCTGATGTTTCATATTTGTGTTGTGTGTAACTTCTGAGGTCTCTACTATAACTTCACTTTCCTAGCTTTATATGTTACCCATTCAGGGTTTCCTAGCGGGCATTATAACCATATTGCATGCTTTTATCTAGACTCACAGACCTTGCATTAAAATCTGGGTAGAAGCCTCTATGCTTTTATAAATCTTGTATTTTGTATGTCTGTAAAACTAGTACCGCGTGTGTGTGGACCAGGCTCTACCTTGCTGTGAGTTACCTCAGACTGCATGGATTTCAGGTTGTGCTTTGCCCTAAATGAATCCATTTTATAAAACAGCAGGTTGTTCCATTTTGATACGGAATAATTGTGCAGCAGTATCAGATATCGGATGTATGAAAATTGTCACAAAAAAGAACTCTCAGCTGCACAGCACAATCATACTAATGAATTAATATTGTGAAAAAAACCCTTGGTATAACTTACCCAAATTATATGCAGGATAAAAAGACACGTGAAGTATCTAAGTTATATCAAAGAAAAGTAGTACCACGATGTTTTTGGACACACCAGACAAACGGATCTTGCGACCATCTCACATGGATACTATAAAAGTTGTGTGGTTACCCACGGATAGCTCATCTTTTGAGACCACCTGGTGAATGCATCATGAGGCTCAGAGACAAAAAACTTCGGCTCTTTTTCTCTTAGCTTCAGCTCAGTTATATATTCCTGCTCGACTTGGCCCACTCAAATGGCCTGCTGTTCACACTTCTGCTTTGAATCAGCTCTTCACTCTCAACCAGCCCCACACTTCCACAGAGACACCCTGCCTAGTTCGTAATCTTATCTAAAAAGCTTGGAGATGTGACTTGAATATTGTAGATATCAGTAATTAAAATTGGGTTTCAAATAGAATCTTACTGGCTACAGAGTGAACTTTGTACTCACTGGGCCTCACAAGTCTGATGCAATTGTTATTGCTCATGAATTCATTGCCATTCATTAAATTATGACACTGTGGAAAGACACAGGTATGACCAATTTATGTTGCTGGAAAAACTGACTCATGACAAAGTGGCTGATTCCAAGATGTGCCCCCAACAGGAAGAGATTCTGGACCCCTTTTGATCATGGTTGCAGTTTCTCTCAACCTAGGAAAACATTTTCCTAGGCAGCCTCTAGTGAGCAAGGCTCACTCAGAGTCAAGTTTTTTTTTCCCCCGAGAGGTTTTTTTTTTTTTTTTTTTTTTTTTTTTGTCAAAGTAAAATCTTTTACATTGCTTCACATTTTTACAAATTTAAGTCTGGCAAGGATGGAGTTTGACCAACTTTTGGTATGCTTCAAGGTATTTGTTTTTATTCTCTCAGTATAAAACAATTTTTTTGGTTTTGTTTCACTTGTCTTTAATGAAGTTTGTAAGTCACATGGTTTTTACCCTCAATTTTTACATATAATTCTTTTTGGAAAAATGTGTAACATTTTTATGTTTTTCAGCTCAGTGTTTTGTTTTCAATAGTTACTCTATATTTGAGTAAAGTAATACTCATACTACAGACTGAAGACTGGGTTGTATGATTGATTGATTGATTGATCGATTGATTTTTATTTTCTATTTTTTGCCACATCAAATTATCCACCACCCTTAAATTTAATGAATGGGGAAAATGTAGTAAAGCTTTTTTTTTTTTGGAAGATTGTAAAGCATAACCACCAATTTTTTTTAAGAGTCCTTGCTCCCTTATCCTCCCCCCCACCCCACCTGTCCTTTACTGTCTGCATTCCTGTCAGCATTCAAGTTCTCCGATCTCTGAACAGCGCCATCTATTGAAGCTCAGTTTACAGCATTCTAAAGTTTCTCCAATGCACATCTCTACATCTTTCCAAACTCTCACCAGTCAGAAACAAAGGCTTCTGTACTGTGGACATCATTTTCAGGCAAATGAGTCAAAGGCAATTTTAAAATAAAATAGTCTCGGCTTACAAGCATACTCTGGGCACATGGTGTCCACAAGGGCACTGAGTGCCCATGGTGACTCAGGGATTCCAAGAAGTTTTGATGACAATAGCCCCAGTCGGAAAATGTTTTAAATCAAATCCCATGGCAAGGTCTGAATTGTCAGTCGAGAAAACCCAAGAAGGATCTACCTGTAAAAGAGAATCACCTAAATTGGCTTAAGGTAAATGATTCTCCTTTTCTCTGTTGCTGATATATAAAGTACCTATTAATTTTCTTTTTAGATTTTGCCCTTGTCTTAGTAAATTCTTTTACTGCTACTTGCCTATAATGCTATTGTTCATGGAGTAAACTAGAAAATCAGGTACAACCAAAATCAGGTATAATCAGGTGTATATAAAGCCACATTCTTGAATATAACCTGTCAGGTAACAATCCTGGTGAGCCAGCCCTTCTAACTAAGGCCCACATACTAATAACACATTCAGGTTTAAACCCCTTAATGAATTAGTATTCTAATGATTCAGTTCTTTTCTCAAATCCCACCTCTAAATACATGAGACTTGGCTGGACATATTAGATCTAAATTATGAGAGTGGTATATTTTTGAATAAAATCTATGGTGATTTTTACAGAGTTTAAACATCATTGTTCTACACCATGCAACTATAATGTCACACATTTTTGTGTCCATTAAGTGAGAGTTTTCAACTCTTGATTGGTGCAACAACGTTAAAAAATTAAGTCATAAGTATAACCTATTTTTAGGCTGTGTATTTTCGTCCTCCTAAAATCAATGGAAGAATTGGAAATCATATCAGAGAAACACAGATTTTCCCTAGAGAAACTAAGAGAGTACGGCATAAATAAAACATCATCCTACTAAAGGTAGACCCTTCTAGTTGACTAAAACAAAAGACTCTCCTATCATGCATTACATTCAGTTACTAAAATAGTTTCAGTGCAATCACTCGTAAGTAAATGTTTATATCTAATGGAAATAAAATACATATAATACGCAAATGTCATAAATCCATCTGCTGATCTTTTATTTTTAATGACAATATGAATCTAGTGCAAGACTAGCAGAGTCCTTCCATAGACATGTTATAAAGGAACACAGACAAAATCATAGCAAAGAAACTTGTTTTGAGAGAGGCGAAAAAAATAAGTAGAACAAGAAAATATTGCTGCACTTGGGGGCGGGGCAGAGGGAATCAAATGCAAGACCTCGCACTTGCCAAGCAGGTACCGTGCTGCTGAGCTGTATCTCAGGGCCTGTCCTTCTAGAAAGTAAGAATTGTAATAATTTAGTTTTCTAGATTTTGAAACTAGAAATACAGTCTAAGAATGAGGAACAGTATGGTTATAATCTTTAAGCTTTATTTGTATTAAAGTACAGTAAAACTTTTAGACAGGTTTTTTAAAAAATGAAGCACAGTGTAAGCGAAGTATCAGTGATTTTCTTTTTTATATGTAACACCTGTGTGTTCCTGTGTGGAGTTATATCATGTACACAGCACATCTCAGTTCCTTTTTTTCATCTTCTTTCTCTCCCCTCTATCCCCTTCCCTCCATCTCTTGTTCTCACTTCCTTTTGCAAAAGACCTAGCTCACTATTTCCTGTTATTTTTTTCTTTATTTATAATTTGGATTTCCCTTATAAATGAAACCATGGAATAGTTTATCTTGTGTGTCTGATTCATTTCTCTTAACTTTATGGTCTCAAAGTTCACCCATTTGCCTAAAAACGATTGAAGTTTTTTTTTTTTTTTTTTTTTTTATGGTGCTGTAAAACTCCATTATGTGGAAATACCACATTTTCTTTAATCATTTAACTGTTGGTAGGCACATGTACTGTTTCCAAAATTTAGTTGTTATGCATTATGTTGCTATAAACGTGGATGTGTATAAATCACTGCAGCCTTTTTGTGGCTGTGGGGCACTGGCAAGCGGTGACAGAGAGACGACTCTGGGGGTCAGGCTGATGGCGCAGATCCGATTTTGTTAAGGAAGTGCAGGAGTATATATAGGCTGAAGAGGAAGGGTGGAAGTGAGCTCAGAGGAAGGGTGGGATGGAGCTTCAGGAAGGGCGGAAGTAGGCTTAGGGAAGGCGGGGATGCACTGTCGGGCGGGCTCTGAGCGGGTTGGCCCTGGCAGGGATGCTCTACTCGGTGTGCTGAGGAACAGGGAGTCTGAGTGTGCTCAGACGCTCTCTTCTTCCAGGGTGGCCAGCCAGACCTCAAGACTCGACCTCCCACATATGACTATAATATGTCTTTAACATATCTAGAAAGAGAATAGTTGGAGAATATTCAAGGAAATGGTGTTTTTCTTGACAGATAAAATGCATTCTTACTATTTTTAATATATATTTTTTATTAGAATAATAAATTTCCATGAAAGTAGAAGGTTTTGCATAAAAGGATAATTACTTATGCATTATGTCCATAATGTTTTAGATTTAAAAAATTCCAAAGTACCTACACTCCAGACAATTAAATATTTTAAAATTTGGATTTTTAAAAAAATTTTTATAGAATCTTATACTGTGTCATATTATAAAGTTAGATGGTTGAAATGTTATACATCATTGATTTTCACTACTGAATGGCTATTGTTATAAAACTGTGATAATTAATGGAATTAAATACTTTTTTCTGTGATTAAATTAAACAGTTATAATACTGATGTTTATGATGCATCGACTATGAGAAAGTGGTGTTGCAGGTAAGGTCACATCTGATTTTTAATTATGTATTTGTTCATCATCACTAATATATAATACTATAAACGCTTCCTGAGACAACTCAAAAATGAACAACACAAAAATAATTTATTTGTACTGTATTTCACTACTTATACCTTTACACTAGCTCTTATTGGCAGAAAACACATTAAATATTAGCAGATAAAATAAAAGTAAGAATGGATAATAATCAGAAGAATAAATCATGCCTGAAAATACATCATCACCATTCCACAATTAACAAAAAGTGTTTGTGGTAGCTTGTGAAGTGATTTGACATAGAACATAAAGTAAAAGATTCACCATTTCAAATTTCGTCTAATTTATTCTTGTGATCAGATTTTAAAAAAAGAAAAGCAAAAGAAAAACAGACAGAGCAAGTGGGCTGTGCCTTAGAAGAGAGGGTAAAAACAAAGTTCCCTACAATTTCACCTCCTCCACTTCATCTTTGAGATAGAAATAGAAAAATATGTCTGTTTTAGGCAATTTGGCCCAGTTATACACATGAATATTTCCTCGGAGATTACCTGGGGGTATTCCATTTAAAGAATAAAATTGAAATAGAATTTCATTAATACATTCATCATTAAATTTAAGATTTGTTTGTATGCAGCTATAATGCAACTGTAGAACCACCTCAAACGTCAAAACTGCACCCAAATCCTCAGGCATCTTTGTGGCCAAAATTCTACTTATCTATAGATTCCTGTTCTGGTGCTTCTTTGCGACATGTTAACCATAATATTTTTTTCTTTCTCTGTTCTAATATTAGGATTCATGTTCTCAGCAGCAGACTAAAGATTACTGATTGTTTTTTCTTTTCTTAGCTACCTGCACATTTTCCTCTTGCCTCTGCATCAGTTCCAAATAGGTTGCTGTGCCTGACGGAACTGGTTCCTACTTGATCTCAATCATCACTGGCATTGATTTTCTCTCTATGAAGTATGTTCTGAATTTAACATATTATTTGCTTAATGTTCTTGATATGAAAAGCCTATAATATTAATAGACTGCAGCTCATAATAATCATTGCTATTATAAGCCACAGCTCAGGGTAGTAAGTATTGATTCCCACTTTGTGGCCACATTAACATTCTAGAGGCACAATTATTCTGAGATAGAAAAGCTTTGGCTGAATTAGTTGACTCTGAGTAAACTAGGAAAAAAGTAACTCCATAGAAAGCCACAGACTGATTATTGAAATTATTTTCAATCCATGAAATAATGGCTACATCTTATCTTTACTATCCATCCTTGCATAATACAGCATGCACATTTTCATTAGAACATAGTAATTTATTTGTTCTGTTTCTTAAATTTGACAATAACTAACTAATTTTGTTCCTTGTCTGGGAAACATATATAAAGAGAGCATATGATTTCTCCAGGAGTTTTAATTAAAAACCTCATTACATGCTAATTCAAATTATTAGGGAGACTCTGATAAAAGGATTCCACATGGTACTGAACCGAAGGAAAGTATCATCAGTTTTTTGCAGGAGCAGCACAAAGAATAAGATAGAAATAAGATAGTATTACATTCAAGACACAAAGAAGTAAAACTAGAAATAAACACAAAAAGGCCACCTGGAAAAACTCAAGCTCTTTGAAAATAGTCAAAAAGTAAGACTCAAAGAAATTAGTATTAATGTTAAATATAATATAAACAAAATTCAACATATTAATTTTGTGGACTATATGTACAATAGTGTTTAGAGGGAAATGTATAAAATTATAAATCACATATTATCTCAAAGTACCAAATTGGTCTCTCAGTAACTTTGAGCTATTCTAAAATTATATGTATAATAAAAAAAAGCAAATACTAAAAACCAGACTTCTCAGTCTCAGAAAAATAAGTTAAGTCATCAAATGTGGAATTTTAAAACAAAACTGCTTTTGAAGAGAGAGAGTTAATGGGTACTCATTCTATGTACACACCTGTGCATGTGCAATCACTATGTACAAAAGGGCATATAAAGAAATTCATGCCAATTCTAAACTTCTCTAAAGATAAAAGCTTCCTGGCTCTTTCTACTGAAAGAACCTGGAATTCAAGATAGTCCAAGTGAAACTAATATGTTTAGCATGCAGAATATGGTAGATAAGCTTTATTCTTTAAAAAATGAAGATTGCACGCAGAGTTGTCTGGCTTAAAGTCTGAGGCAGTGCAAATACTTGATGATCCAGAAGCATCTTGTAATGCCAGTGAGAAGGGAACTGCTCATTGAAAATGGGTGTAACATGTACTTTACACAGCGGTCAGATTGTAAAACTTCCCACAGGCCAGAGTGGAAATAGTTTGAGCATTATACTAATGATACCTTATTATAATTTAGAGAATAAAATGAATGTGCACAATTCTCTAACTATTAATAATTCACTAAATATAGAATAAATAGGAAATAATGAAATTTTCCTTGAAGAATTCTCCTTAATGAACATAGAAAAAATGAAATGAAAAACCATATACATTGTTGTAATAATGGCTGTGGACAAGATCCCCAGATGAAGTTAAATCTAAATGACATTGTAATTTAAGGTGAAACATATTTACAGAGCTGCAAAATGTAAGTCCTGAAGTACTTATTAATTATAATTCCTACTTGGCTTTGATAGAACCTAACAGAAATCCAAAAACCAAGGGACCAACATTTATATCACCAGTATAAGTCATGTTATTATCATGAATTTTCTATTACAATGTGATAAAATAATACTTCACTTCTATGTTTTTCTTCTTAAAAAATCAGTGGCCTAGATCTAATTATGAGGAAATATCAGAGCAATCCAGAATAAGAGACATCTCTGAGATACACAGCCAGTACTGTCAAAATTGCCAAGGTCATGAAACACAAGGAAAAGAGAATAAGCTAAGACAAATTAGACATAAAAACATAATGAAGACTCAGCAACTAGCTTACATATGGGATTCTAGTTTAAATTCTAAAACAGAAAAATAAAGGTGGACAATGGAGATAATTTGCATAAAGTCTGTTGTTTAGTTAACAATATCATAATTATGATAATTATTAATTTTGATGAGGGTTACATAAGACATTACTATTTAGAAAACTTAAGTGAAGTGTATAAAGAGTAATCACTCTTCCTTTGTAAAGCTTCTGTCAGTTTAAAATATTTCAAAAAATAAGTTACGATAACTTTGACACTGAGAAACAAAAAAAGAAAAGAAAGAGAAAAAATCATTTCAACCATGTCTAACAAATCTTTTGACAAATATTGATTAGTTTTTATTTTTTTAATGAGAGACTGTCTGTGGAGTACAGATTGAATAGCATTTGGCTTTTGAATTTAAGTCCAGAAGGGCTACTTTAGGTTACCAAAACATATTTTCGAGCAGTCCTCCACTGTATAAATGCCACAATTTCTTTGCTCATTCATCTCAAAGAGTAAACTCGAGTCCTTTACAGGAAAATGGATGCACTTTGAAACCTGGATAAGTGAAATAAATCAGACACAAAACTGAAATATATAGTTTCTCTTATGTGAGGAAATCAGGTTATAAATAAAGAAGAAAATATAAAATAGATTACAGGAAAAGGGGAGCTAGTTCTTTTGCAAATGGGATAGGAACAAAGAAAGGGAGGAGGAGGAGGCTGAGAAAGAGAAGGGGATGAAACAGAATTAAGATGTGTTATGTCTACATGCCAGACCTCCTAGTTGGTGTAATTATGTACTGTAAACATGTACTAGTGAACAATAATAATTGAAACAAAAAGAAAAAATGCTGTATTCTTTTTTGGTGGGAATGGTGAAGGCTGGGAAAGTAAAGAACTGCATTTTCAGTATGTCTAGTAACAGGATGAGTAACATAAGATTTTTCCTATGCTACATAAAATGAAAATATAAAGAGAATTTCAATTTTGAATCATCAATTCAAACAAATAGATGTCCACTGCAAAGATCTTCTTGGCACACACTGTATGCATGTGAATAAATATGGTACTGTACCCCAATAATGAATTCAGCTAATACTTATTAATCCAATAAAATAATTCCTTAAAATAATCCAAACATCTGAACAGGCTCCATAAGTTTGACATGGCCCCTGCACACTGTCTAGCTTCTGGCCCTCACTGCATTTTCTTAAGGCATTGACTCATTTCCATCACTCCTAAAATAACCAACGTTCTTACTCTTGTGCCTTTGTTTCTGTTTTTCCTCTGGTCTGCATTACTCTTTCCATTTCATTCGACTAATTCCTGCTTATTCCTCCAGAACAGATTAAATGTCTTTCCTCTGTCTTGGAAGAACCCATTTTTTAATCATCATTACTACTGTACTGGACTATCATATTTTGCTATCTTTCTAATTAAACCAGGAGTTCATCAAAGAAAAAACTCCTAAACTGCCATTTTACTGTAATGCTCACTGATTTTCTCAGCACATAATAATAAATAAACAATAATAAATTATTATAAATTATTATGTGCTGATTTTCTCAGCACATAATATAAATTATTTTAAAGTAAATGTTTATTGAATAAAAAGACTACCTGATAGAAAAAAGTTCTTAAAGCAGACAAACTCATTATTATGTAAGTTCTATGCCTTTTCCTTTACTTTTTGGGATTATGTCAATGGGTTATGTAGCAAGCACTAATGGGATTTTAGGATTCTCTGAATGTCTTATGCTTTACTTTCTAGAGAAACTATGGAAATGTGACAGGTATGGTAATATATACATGTGCTGGTGTGAGATTTCCAAAATGTGTGAGCCTGTTAAGAATACTATGCGCTTGGAGAAAACATAGTACAGTATTCATGTGGTTCTAGAAGTTTTTTACAAAGAGCTAAACCTAAAAAAAGTGCATCTTAGGGAAAAATGAAAAATCATTTCCCTTCAGAGGAAAAAAAAAGTATCACTGAATGAAGGGAAAAAGTCAAACTTGCCCTGCCACAAAAATAATTAAAAATAAATAAAAACATGCATTTAAATAGACTCAATGTAATACAAATGACAAGTGTAGATATTAAAATATAAATATATATACATATACATATATATACGTATAATCATTATTTTAAAAGTAAAAGTACATGAATAGTTTAGGAAACAAATACAAATTTGATACTAGTAAGAAGTCTGTTAGTGATTTCAACTTCAATGGAGAAAATACTTTTGAGAAAAAAAACATAGGAAAAAAAACAAACCAATATTTTCAAACAAGACACACAAAGTATTCTTAGGGCAAAGATGCTCAAAAAATGTTAAGTGAATGACAATGTGAAGACATCTAAAATATTAGGTATTACAGATTTTGAAGAAAATCATCTTTTAAAATGGCAAAATAAATTTGCAATTGAAGAAATAATGAAAATGTTATATACCTGATTTGAATATTTCACTAATATTCAAATGTATTGATGTTTAGTGTGTTTCATGTTCTTTAACTTTGGTTTCTTAAAATTATTTTAGCTCATTCATAAGTGTAAATTAAATACATTTGTGACACATTTCATATTTCATGCATATATACATTGATAATACTTAAATAATATTAAATATATTGATCTCAAAATTTGCTGAAAATATTCAAAATCCTTTCTCTTGTATTTATTTTTTTTTCTATATTTCTCAGACACTTAGTACATTATCACCAGCTGCAATTATCCTACCATGTAATAGTTCTCCAGAACTTCTTACTCACTTGTAACATATACTTAGTATTCATTCATCAAACTCCATTCACCGCTATTGTCCTTAGTTTATGTTATCTACTCTCCACCTCTATGAGAATAAGTTTTTTAGGTTTTACATGTGAGTGAGATTACTTGCAATTTGCTTTCTATGCTTGAATTATTTCACTTACTCATATTGATGTTCGGTGCATTCCATGTTTTTCTTCAACTTATGTTTCTTAAAAGCTTCTTTATTTGGTTTTTAACCTTGGAAATCCTGAAACAAACATGTGCTTTAAATTCTTAAGTTACACAAATTGAATTTTTACTTTTTTATTGGTACATATTTGCCATACAAAATGTGAAAAAAAGAAAAATTATGACATTATTATTTACAGATACTGATTCTTTCTGATGAATGTGATCACAGTATGTCCATGTTGTTTCAAATGTAAAGATTTCATTCTTTATAATGAATAATATTCCACTGATTATATCAGGATGTGGTCCTTAGTCTTCATTAGCTGGTGACACAGATTATTCCATTTCTTGTTGTATTTATTGTTGTATTTATTTTTGAAAGTATGTTTGTTACCTGGAATTGAACACACAACCTTGTGCTTGCCAGGCATGTACTTGTATCACTGAGCTAAATTCCCAGCCCTATTTCTTGGTTATTACAAATAGTGTTACAATAAATAAGGAAGTCCAGATTTCTTTTTATATACTGATTTGCATTTCGTCTTGACATATACACAGGAGTGGATTTGACAGAAAATATACTAATGGCAATTTAAAATTATTTTGAGGAACATCTGTGCTATTTTTCAAAATTACTACTAATTTACATTTCCACCAGCAATGTTGTATGGATTTGTTTTCTGCACATGTTCCCTGGGAGTTACTATTTTTAGTCTTTTTATTTAGGGCCATATCAACTGGAGTGAAGAAATATATCACTGTGCTTTTGATTTGTATTTCAGTAATGATTGGTGATATTTGTCATGAATAATGTAGATTTGTTTTTATATGAAATACACACATTAAGTTTTAGAAATATTTATTAAGGAAAATAGTATTGAACATCCTGAATTTCAGGAGTAAAGTATATTTTTACAAGTTTATTTTCACAGATACATTGCATAAAAATAAGTGCATGCAATAGGTTAGATCTAAAATGCTAATCAAAGTTTTGTGCATTTCAGAGGTAGAGATTAAATCATTAGGCTGCTACACACATCAGTAGCTGACGAATTAGTAGCTGAATGTGTGGTTCAGAGATGAGGCTGTGTTAGAATGGATAGCTCACTGGGGAGATATCCTTTTCCCTAATTTCTCCTTTCTTACTCTGCTTATTGCCTCCATGATGTGAGCAGCTTCCTGCCAGCCATTTCCACCAGATCAATTTTGTCTTACAGTCATCCAACTATGGACAAAAACCGCTGCAAATGCAACCTAGAATAAATGTCTTCTTATTTAAATTACAGGCATTGAGTATTTTTTACTAATTTTTTTTTCCATTGAATGGGTGTGTCACTCAAACCCTTAATCCTAGTGTTGGATCATGAATCAATCATAAACTCTAGAAACCCATCTTCAAGACTGCCTATTTTTTTCTATATTGTGCCTAAGTCCATACTTCCTGGCAGACTGAAATTAAGGGCAGATGACTACCTAGTCTGGTGAAAAGACATCCCACTGGTTAATCAGTGGCTTGGATACTGCTGGATGCTTTCAGCCAGATTTTCAGTGAGACTCAAGAACAAAAAAACAGAATTGAGTAGTATGAAGATTGCTAAGAAAGTCATGCCCATTAAGGGGCAAAGGGGATTGTGGATACTGAAAAGATTAGCATTGAAAAGAAGCCAAGAATTTTGCTTTAAGATAGTAGGAAAGATGGTATGAGGTCGTCTTAGAAATTAAACAAAATCTACCCCTGAATTCTGAAAACTAGAAAAATGCAAACTCCTTTGAAACATTTTGTTTTGAAATATAACCCCATCATACACTTGTCCTTCAAAAATATATAGGTGTGTGGAAGTCTGTCCCTGAGTTCAGTCATTGAAGCAATAAGCTTGAAGCTTCAGTCATTGAAGCTACAATCATGATCCAAGTCCATTCAGCTATTATTGGAACAAATGGAAGATCTTGGAATCATTCACATTCTCTAGCACGTAGGATGAAATAATTATGGGTTTATAAATGTTTCTACACAGATTACAAATAAATCCTGGGAAGCCTGGCAATGTGTCCCTGAGAGTGCAATTTGTGAAGCTGTGAGTTTGAAGCCCAAGGTTTAGACAAGCACCCCCAAAATTTGAAATGCCAAGAATGCAGAATTTCTGCTAGGGAAAATCACTGGCAGAGAATAGAGTAATCCCAGGCCTCTTAGTTACTTTTGTCATTTCTGAGACATAATAACTGGCAAGATAAAGGGGCAAAGGTTTATTTAGTTCACAGTTTGTGGAGGTTTCAGAATCAGCTGGGTCTGATGCATGATGGTGCATAGCAGAAGAGCAATAACCCATGGCAGTAGGAGATAGCAAAGGAAACGATAGAGAGAGGTGGAGGGTGAGAAAAAGAGGAAGGAAGAAAGAGAGAGGTAAATAGAGAAGACTTTAATTTCTTTATATTGTGTGAAGGCTACTCACCCTAGGGTGGGTGCAGCACTCCCACTTTTAGCCCCAGCATTAGACCATAAATCAGTCCTATGTTTAAAAGCCAACATTATGACTACAAGACACAAACAATAACATTCTTCCGCAGGCCCCCAAAGACTTATCCATGTTCATTTATGCAAAAGGCATTTAGTTCATCTAAGAGTTGTCAACAACCTAAAAGTTTCATCATGCTGAAAAGTCTAAATCTCAAGACTCCACTGAGACTTAAGTCAAATCCTTAATTGTGAGGCCTTGTACAAATGAAAAGAAAGTTAAACACTTTCAACATTAAGTTGTATAACATAGCCACTACAAACAGAGGAATACAAAGAAATGGGACCAAAGCAAGTCCAAAATCCAGCAGGGAAAATATTAAATCATGTAGTTCCATGTGCAATATTTGAGGCAATCTGTGGTGACATGTGAATTCCAAAACTGTTAGGTGACTATACTCCTATGGCACTGCTGGTGGCTGTGGTTCTCTCTTGGGCTCACTCTGCTCCCCTTGCAGTTTTCCTCAGATGACCCATGACCCATGATCCTGGCTTCTCCATACTGTTAGGTTCTCCACTCCACTTGTGCCTTTACACTGACAATTTCATGTATTGTTGTCTCAGGGGCACACTGCCTGTCCTCCCAGCCCTAGTCAAATCTGGGTGGAAGCCTGTTTAACCCTATAAAACTTGAATTATGCATGGGTCATGTAGATGATGCCAAGGTCTACTGCCAGCTTGAACAATAGCCAGGCTTCCATCTGTCTTGGTTGAGAGGTTGAGTGACTGGATAGCTGAGCACTTCGCATTCAATTATGAGGATAAAATTCTCTGTGCCACTGGCATTTTAAAACATGCCCTCTGGTACTCTCTTCTCAGAGCAAAATCTTTCACTTTTGCAATTTTGAGGCTGCAAAGGGTGGAGTCCTGTTGCTTCCTATGATGCACTCAGGCCATCTTTTCTATTTTTTTAGGTTCTTTCTCAGCAATCAAGACCTCCTCTGTTATATCTTTGCAGTCAGCTTTACTGGAACTTCTTTTCTGGTAAAACTCACATTTTAAATCATTATTCTTGGCTCTTTCATCTTGATTCTCACTATAGATTTGGTTAAAAAATCCCCAGCATTTGCTATGCCACAGTCTTATCATATGACTTCTTTTGAAATTTCTTGTACAAGATTAAATCATCCCCTGTCTTAATCTCAGACAAAGTCTCTGTATACAGTAAAATGCAGACAAACTTTCTGCCAAGTATAACACACACTATCTTAGAACCAACAACCAATGAGGTCCTTCTTCCAAACAGAACCCAGGAGTCTGGTATTTGTCATAGGATTTCTGTCAGCATTTAGGTCCAACCAGAATCTCCCATAAGTACAGTCTAAGGTGTTCTAGCTCTAATTTTTCAGCAGGCATGTTAGAATAATTCCAAACACCTCCCACAGGCCATTACCAAAGGCTCTTGAACCACTTGATTAGACACTGTCATAGCAAAACTCCAAGTTCTCTGGTCTTAGTTACTCTTGTCATTGCTGATATAAAATAACTGACACCGAAAGTTAAAGCAGAAAAAGTTTATTTAGCTCACCGTTTCTGAAGGTTTTGCTCCATAATCAGCTGGCTCCAAGGCAAGATGGTACATGGCAGAGGGGCAAACATTCATGGCAGTGGAAGATAGCAAAAGAAACAACAGAGATAGAAAGGAGGGAGGGAGAAAAGGAGAGAGGGAAGAGGGCAAAAGATAGAGGAAGAGAGAGAGAGAGGGAAATGAAGGGGAGGGAAGGGGAATGGACTGAGAGGAAGAGAGGTAGAGACAAAAGGAGGGGAATGAACAGAGAGGTGGATGAGAGGGAGAGAGAAAGAAAAAGGAGGAGAGAGAGAGAGAGAGAGAGAGATTCAAGCCTCTTTCAGTCTTATATTGTACACAGCACATTTACCCCCTCCCGAGGGTGAATGTAGCTCTCATATCCTTAACCCCAGCATTGGAACATGAATTAATCCTAACTTTATAAGTCTTCCTCCATGACTATGAGGCTTTGGGATAACATCTATATGCAAACTTAACACCATCTATGAGGCCGTATGAGCTATAACCTACAAGACAATGGAGGTGAGGATGCCTTTCTGACCTCAAATCTCACCACAACTATTTGTGGATACAGGGCCTATTTCAACAAAATTGAATGTTTCTCAGGTGTTTTTGGTCTCACTTTCATCAAATTCTTTCTTATCACCTATTCCTGTCCTTTAGAATGGGAATACTTACTCTGCTCCACTGTATTGTCATGTGTTTAACTTTTTTATTACACAAGACCTCACAGCTCATTAATAGTTTGCCTTGAGTCTCAGAGGAGACTTTATGAGCAGACTTATGAGCCTAATATTGGAAATGTTAAGACCATAACATTGTTTGAAGATGGACTAAGTGCATTTTCCATAATGAAATGTACATGAACTTTTTGGAGACCAGAGGCAGAATGTTATGGCTTACATCTCAAATGTCCCCCAAAGTCATGTGTTTCAGACATAAAAATTTGATCCTGGAGTCACTACAGTCATCAGTTAATTAGTCTGATGAGTCCGTCCCATCCCTGAATGTGCTGTTTGGAGTTGAGGTCAAATTGGGAAAGATGAGTCCTTTAATATGCAGCCTTTACTGGCTCCTGCCTTTACTCTCTGCTTCCTGGAAATTATGACATAAGTAGTTTTCCTCTGCCAGCCCCTTTCACCATGCTGTTTCTCTCTTGTAGCTGGATTACTGTGGAATAAATCAACTGAAACTGAGAGCCAAAGTAAACCTTTATTTAAAATGTGGTATCAAGTAATTTGTTCCAAAAATTGGAAAACTAATACAGAGGACCTCATATCGTTCTTAACTACTTTAATGCTAGTTATATGGCAGGCAAAAGAAAGTTATCAAGAGTTGATCTAAGAATCCTCTAACATAACAGAGTTATAAATAAAATGTGTTTAAAGAGAGGAAATTTTCAGCATTGCAAAGGCTCAAAAACATTTTTTTGTGTGAAAATAGGTTTTCAGTGTTTATTTTCTTTGGAAATAATGTCTATTCAATTATTTTGTATATTCTAAATGATTTTTAGTAAAGTAGCCTCTTGATTATCAGATCAACTTTCATGTTACTTACATGTTAATGCTTGTTTTATGTACAATGTGTATACTAGCTTGTTTTATGTACTATGTAATATGTACTTGTTTTATGTATTATGTACTATGTACTTATTTTATGTACTATGTGTATGTTAGTAATCTCTATGTTAATAATGCCTTCATCACTCATTTTTGTCCATTATGTGAACACTATATTAAAACAAGATGAATAATGAGTAAAGTGCAGTATTTTGAGATACATACACACCTATGTAGAGGAAGACGGAGAGATACAAGGGAAAGACTACATTCACTTAACTTATGACAATATATTTTCAATTTTTTAATTTTACTATTATTTTGTTAATGGCTTATTACTTTTAATTAATATATCCATATTTATCCTAGATACTATTTACCAGCAAAAATATAGTATGCATAGGGATCTAACACTCTCTGAGGTTTCAAATATTCACTACAGGCCACGGTCAATATCTTTCACAGTTAAGGCAAGATTATTTTGAATATTTTTCTGCATAGTGTAAGATATGGGTTCAAATTCATTGTTTGCATGTGAAATGTCCAGTTTTCCCAGCATGATATACTCAAATGACTATCTTTTCTTTATTGCTTATTTTGAACAGTCTTATCAAATAATAGTTTGCCATACATTTTTTTGTTTATTTAAGGAGTCTAGATTTTTACCCATTGATTCATATGTATAGTTTTATGTAAATATTGAGTCTTTCTATTACCAAAGTGTTACAGTATGCTTTAAAGTCAGGAAGTATGATTAATTCAGCTCCGTTTTCTCCCAAAATTGTTTTGGCTATTGAAGTGTGCATTGTAGTTCCACAGAAATTTTAGAATTTATACCTTTATTTCTGTGAAAAAGTGTCTATTTCAGTGAAGATTGAATTTCATTTATGGATCATTTGAGATAGTAGAGTCATTTAAAGTGTACTGATTTTTAAAATTATTGACTAAGGGATATTTTTGCATTTATTTGTGTCTTTAGAACTTGTATCAAAATTGTATAGGTTTCAATCCACAGATCTTTTATCTCTATGGCTAATTATAACCTAGGTGTCTTATAGGCTTAATATTATTAGAATAGGATTTCTGTGGATTTTTCTTCTAATATTTAATTTTTCATCTGAAGACTATTTTTTTGTCCCTCCACAGAGTATCTCTACATAATTCATTTTGGATTTCAACTCACTGTGTAGCCCAGGCTGGTTTGGAACTTGCAGTGATGCATCTGCCTGCTGAGGGCTGGAATTAAAGGCATGCATCACCACACCTGGCTAAAACTGATTTTCATAAATTGACTTTATATCTTACTGCTTTATTGAACTTGATAATTCTGTCATTTTCTGTTACCGTATTTTCATTCTATTTTATTCATAAAAAGTACTTCACATGACATCAATCATCTTGAATTGTTTCAGACTTATTTTTAGCCTAATCTATGACCTATTTGAGCAAATAACTCATTCATATTTAGTAAGAATGAATGTTTTATTTGTATCAGGTAAAACCATGCATACACTTCTGTTAAGTACATTTTGTAAGTGTTCACATACAGTGTTTTTCTGTTAATCTTTTCTCTTGGTGATCTACCCTTTGTTGAAACTGAGGTCCTCTGCTATTAATAAATTACTGTATATTTCTCCTATTTTATATTTTTTATTTCTCTATATATTTTGATGTTAGGTGCATAAACATTCTTAATAATTATATTTTCTTGAAAAATTAAATTATGTATTAGAAAATAAATTCTCAGAACCAAGGACCTGCGAAGGAGTCAAGGCCACACGAGGTAAGTACCAATGCACCTGTGTTGGCCTGTGCAGAGTTTAAGACCATTGCTCCCAGTGGTTAAGTGCCTGCCCAGCTCTTTAAAACACTGAGTTAGGCTGGGGAGGATTTGCAGGCTTCAGTGGACCATGCCCAGTGACCTTCTTTCAGTCAAGAGGACCAAGGCCATGTGAGGGGAGCTCCAGCCCACTGGTGCTGGCCCAGAGAGCATGTAAGACCATTGCTCACAGCGGATAAGTGTCAGCCCAGCTTCCTAAAACACTGCAGTTGGCTCGGGAGTTCCTGTGGGCCTGACTTGGCCATTTTCAGTGACTTTCATTCAGTCCCAGGAGCTGAGGGTGGAGGAGGTGAATTCCAACACACCAGGGGAAGCTTTGCAACATCACTTGAAACATGGAAATACAAGAAAATGACAAGATGAAAGACCAAAATGCAATCTCAAAGTTCCAGCCCATCCCATGAAAGCCTAGGAGCCATGGACAAAGAAGAAAATATAAGCCATATTCCTGAAATGCGTGAAATGATAACAACTGAAATAAAGAAATAATTTGGGGAAGCTATAAGGTAATTCAAATCAGAAATAATCTCCCAGGTAAAAGAAGAAATGATAAAAGTAGTGAAATACTGAACACACCTAAAGAAAACACAGTTAAAAAATTAGAGGAACAAAGCAAACAGATAGAATCCCTGAATGAACACTATAAGAAACTAACAGAATGCATGAAGCAGATTCAAAGAGATATATATAGGAAATCAAAAATTCTATTGAAAGTTGCCCAAACTGCCTCAACAAAAGTGAAGATAGAATTTCAGACCACAAAGATAATATTGAAGCTAGTGAACAGGAAAGGAAGGATGTTTTAAAAATAGCAAGGAATCAGGAAATAACAATTGAACAGCTGCAAGACAATGCAAAGAAAAACAACATAAGATGAATAGGGATAAATAAAAAAGAAAGGACAACACAAATAATATCAAGAGGCTATTTGCAGAAACAATAGCTGAAAATTTCCCAAACATGAGAATGGAAAGTGACATATGGATTGGTGAAGCATATAAAACTCCAAATAGCCATAACCAAAATAAAACTACACCCAGACATATAATAATTACCATTGCAGAAATCCAACATAAGAACAGAATATTAATAGTTGTTAGAGATTGAAGACAGATCAACTATAAAGGAAAACCTTCCAGAATCACAGCAGACTTCTCAACACAAACAATGAAGTCAAGAAGAGCATAGTGAAGTATTTCAGATAGTAAAGGAAAACCACTTCCAACCCAGACTGATGTGCCCTGCAAAACCATCCTTCAAAATGGATGGTGAAATAAGATACTTCCATGACAAAGAACAGCTGAAGAACTTCATGATCACCAAACTAACCCTACAAAGATCACTGAAAGACATTCTAGACATACATGAAAGAAAACACTAAGCAAGGCAGACAATTAAACAGAATGGAAAGGTAAAGTACAACAGCAGAAAGATAACATGTCAAAAATAAACCAATATATAACAGTTATAACCATTAATATAAATGGCCTTTACTCACCAATTAAAAGAAACAGACTGGCAGAATGAATCAAGGAACAACATCCAACCATGTGCTGTTTACAAGAAATCCATCTAACCCAAAAGGAAACTCATAGACTGAAAGTCAAAAGATGGAAAACAATATTTCATGCAATCGGAACCCCCCCCCCCAAAGTGGGAGTAGCTTTTCTGTTTGCAGACAATGTGAACTGCAAACCAAGAATGATCTGAAGAGATAAAGAAGGTTGCTACATACTCCTTAAGGGAAAACTTCAAGAGGAAGAAATAACAATCTTAAATATATATGCACCAAATTCCAGAGCACCCAGCTATACAAAACAAGTATTTCAGAAATAAAAAACCACATAAGCAATAACACAATTATAACAATAGACCTTAACCTGCCATTGACACAAAGGGACAGATCAACTAGACAGAAAATCAGCAAAGAAATAACAGAACTGAATCACACCTGTGAACAAATGGACTTGATAGATGTATATAGAGTTTTCCATCCAACAATATCAGAATATACATTCTTCTCAGCAGTACATGGAACATTCTCTAAAATAGACCATATACTAGACCACAGAACATATTTAAGTAAATACAAATGAATTGAAATTATCCCATGCATGTTATTAGATAATAGCACTATGAAACTAGAAAGGAATGATAAAAGTAACTGCAAAAACCCCACAAACACACAGAAATAGAATAATACACTCTTCAGTAATCAGTGGGTCACAGAGGAAATTAAAGAAGAAATTAAACAACATCTACAAGCAAATGAAAATACAAATACTATTTACCAGAATCTGTGGGATGCAATGAAAGCAGTCCTCAGAGGAAAATTTATTGCACTAAGTTCCCACAAATAAACAACCTGATACTATACCTCAAACATCTCAAAAAGAAGACCAAGCCAACCAAAAGAAAAAGAAGTGAGGAAATTATAAAGATCAGAACAGAAATTAATGCAATAGAGACTAAGAAAATAATACAAAGAATCAATGTATCAAAGAGTTAGTTCCTTGAAAGAATAAATAAAATTCATAAGCCCCTTGCCAACTTTATTAAAAAAAGGAAAGAAAAAACTTAAATTCATGCAATAAGGAATGAAATAGGTAAAACCACTACAGATTCTATGGGAATACAGAAGATCATCAACATCTATTTTGAAAACCTCTAATCTCATAGGTTCAATAACACAGAAGAAATGGAGATTCCTAGAAACATATGAACTACCAAAACTGAGTAAAGAAGATGTAAAACAGTTGAATAATACAATTTCCATTAATGAAATTGAAAGGTAATTAAGTCCTTACCAATAAAGAAAGGCACAGGCCCAGACAGATTCGCTGTGGAATTCTACAAGATATACAAAGACTTAATGCTTTCATGCCTCAAACTCTTCAATGAAATTGAAAGGGAAGCACTTCTTCCTAGTTATTCCAGGAAGCAAATATTATTCTAGCACCAAAACCTGAGGAAGACCTAACTAAAAAGAGAACTGTAGGCCAATCTCCCTAATGAACATAGATGCAAAAATTCTCAATAAAATATTGGCAAACAGGATGCAGCAAATCATCAAGAAGATTGTAAACCATGACCAAGTGGGATTCATCCCAGGAATGCAGGGATGGTTCAACATACATAAATCAATAAATGTAATTCACCATATCAATAGAACCAAAAGTAAGACTCACATGATCATTTCTATAGTTGCAGAAAAAGCTCTTGATAAGGTCCAACACTCATTCATGATAAGAACCTTACAGAGAATTTGAATAGATGGTCTTTACCTCAATATGGTAAAAGCCATCTATGACAAACTAACAGCCAGCATCATATTAATTGGCCCAAATCTGAAAGCCTTTACCTTAAAATCAGGCATAAGACAAGGATGTCCCTTATCACTGCTGCTATTCAACATAGTATGGAAATACTAGCCAGAGCAATTAGACAAGGGAAAGAAATAAAAAGAGTGAATAACACAATTTCAGTGTTAACACTGAAAATAATAATTTAACTTCCTCTTGTGTTATTCACTGTGTTAAGAGGAAGTTAAATTATTATTTTAAGATGACATGATATTCTACATAGAACACCCCCAAAACTCCACTAAAAGACTCTTAGATATAATAAATAAATTTAGCAAGGTAGCTGGATACAAAGTTAATACTCAAAAATCAATAGCATTCCTATACACTAACAGCAAAATCACTGAAAGAAATAAGAGAAGCCATACCCTCCACACTAGCATCTAAAAAAATGGAATACTTAGGAATTAATCTAATGAAAGAAGTGAAAGAGCTATACAGGGAAAATTATAGTACCCTGAAAAAAGAAATCAAAGAAGACCACAGAAAATGGAAAGACATCCCTTGTTCATGGATAGGAAGAATAAATATTGTGAAAATGACCATTCTCCCAAAATTGTTATACAGATTCAATGCAATCCCAATCAAAATATGACTAACATACCTCATAGATCTAGTGAAATCACTCTTAAAATTCATCTGGAACCAGATTGACCTAGAATGGCAAAGGCAATTCTAAGCAACAAAAACAAGGCAGGAGGCATTACAATCCCTGACTTGAAGTTATACTATAAAGCTTCTGTAATAAAATCAACATGGTACTAGAATAAAAACAGATCTGAAGATCAATGGAATAGATTGGAAGATACAACCAAAACCACAAACTCACTCAACCAACTTATCTTTGATAAAGGGGCCAAACATGTTCGCTGGAAGAACGATACTCTCTTTAATAAATGGTGCTGGAAAAACTGGCTCTACATATGCTGAAAACTAAAACTAGATGCATGCCTATCATTATGTACTAAACTAAAATCTAAATAGGTCAAAGATCTAAATATTACAACAGAAACACTAGATCTGTTGGAAGACAAAGGTGGTAAAAACCTTGAATACATAGGGTTAGGTAGAGAATACATGAATAAGAATCAAATGGCATGGGATATACTTCCCAGAATCAATAACTGGGACCACATCTTATTGAAGAGTTTCTGCATGTTGAAAGAAATCTCCAGCATGGTAAAAAGAAAAACCCACAAACTGGGAAAAAATCTTAGTGCACTGTCCCTCAGACAAAGGACTTCTGCCTAGAACTTATAAAGAATTAAAAAAATCATACCCCAAAATTCAAAGACCCAATCCAAAAATGTTCATCTGAGGTGAATACACAGTTCTCAGATGAAGAAATATGAATGGCAAATAAATACATGAAAAAATGTTCATCATCATTAGTCATTAGAGAAATGCAAATAAAAACCACACTGAGATTCCATCTCACTCCAGAAAGAATGGCCACAATAAAAAAAAAAAAAAAAAAAAAAAAAAAAAAAAAAAAAAAAAACCTACCAACAACCAATGGTGGAGAAGTTGTGGGGAAAAAGGAACTCTTCTGCACTCTTGGTGGGAGTATAAACTGGTGCAACCACTGTGGAGGTCAGTCTGGAAATTCCTCAAAAAGCTGGGATTGTAAGTCCCATTTGACCCAGCTAGTCCACTTCTCAGCATATTCCCTGAAGAACTGAAAACATCATACCACTGTGATATATGTGCACCCATGTTTATAGCAGCACAATTTGTAATAGTTAGATTTTGAAAACAACCTAAGTGCCCATCAACTGAGGAATGGATAAACAAAGTTGTGGTATTTTTATACAATGGAGTACTACTCAGCTATAAGGAATGATCACATTGAGATATTTATAAATAAATGGACACAACATGAGACCATACTCATAATTGAAATAAGTCAAACTCACATGTATAAATACGATGTAGTCTCCCTAGTATGCAAAGTGGTAAGAGTACATAATATTTTATGGTAATGAAGATTCCCCATTATATTGCTTTGAAGCCTTATAATGTTTTCATTCATCAGTTGAAATGGTTTTATTCTGTTTTGTTTGATTTTATTATGTGTGATGGTATGAACAGCTATTTTGAAGAAAACAAGACATTTTGACAGCCATTGCTGATTTAATATCATCTTGATTTGAAGTCCTACGAGGCTTTTGTTTTTCTATTTTCATTGGTTCTATCATGTTGTGTCTTACTTGATTTTAATATGTCATAATATAAACAAAATTTTTTATGGAAAATGAGATATAGTAGTCGTTGTTTGTTTTCTGTTATTTGGTTCAGAATGCTCTGTAAAACTTCCATTCTCTTGAATGGTTTTATACTATTTTGTTATGTTTGATATTATTGTGTGTGAAGCTATACTCAACTATTTCAAAGAAAGAGGCATTATGGTAGCTACTGTTAATATCCAGTTATCTTGTTGTGAAGTGCTGTTTTGCTTATATTGTTCTGTTCTGATCTGATTTGTCCTGTCCTCTTTTGTTTTATTCTCTTTAAAATAAATATATATTCTTTTTTTAAAAATATATTTTTGATCGTGTTTTTTTTCCCTAATATCAGTGTAACCATGTCAGCTCATGTATGTTTACTGTCTGCATGAAACTTTTTCCATCTATTTAAGTGGGTTTTGTTTTGGTTTTTTGTTTTTTTTTTAGACACAGTCTCACTGTGCAGTTGAGGTCATCCAAGAACTCTCTGCGTTCCTACTGCCTCACCTTCCAGAGTTCTGCCATTTCAGCTGTGCATCAGCACACCTGGCTCATTTCTTTATTTTTAACACAAAAATTTCCTGAAAGATCTTCATCTTCTGTATCTTGTTCAAATCATATTTTGGGCTTTTTTTAATCCATTTTGTTATTTTATTATTGACTAGATAATTTGATTCATTTTTTCTTAAAAAAATTATCACATCAAAATTATTACTTTAATGTCTGCTTCATAGTTTTAATGTGACTTTGTGCATAGTATTTATATCTTATCATCTCTACCCCTGAAGAAATTTAAATTGAATAATAAGGAAATTATTTTGAGGTTTTAAACTCTGTCATTTTTTAGGGAGAAACAAATATTTCTTAATATCGAAACATATCATTTGAATTGCTTAATAGTATTGTGGAAATAAAATTTGTTAAATTTATTGACTGTTACATTTTTAAAATTTTTTATCTTATATTAAAAGGGAGTAAAATTAAACACAACAAAACAGAACAGAATGGGACATAAGAAAGAAAGCATAAATGTCAAAGCTAGTCAAGCAGAGATCTTCACTATCTGTCATATTGTCTCTTGTTTTCTTCCAAATGGTTGTCCTTATCTTTGCATACAGGGACTCATACTAAATAACATAGCCAATCTTTTCAAAAGATGTGTAGTTCACCGGCTCCCACTTGCTAGGCAGGGGGAGGGGGAGAGGGGACATGGGATGGGGGACAAGACGACATGAGATGTCTGATTCTCAGCCCACACGCAGTCAGGATCACAGTCGCCCCCCAGAGATGGGAAGAGTTCCTTGTTCTCCCGGCACCCTGAGTCAACCGCACTGTGCAGGTCCCAATGTGCCAGGGTCTCTCTCCTTCAGGCTGCTGAAAGTCTGCCACACTCTCAGCTGCCCCCAGAGAGGGGAGGAGCTCCTTGTTCTCCCGGCACCCCGAGTCAACCGCATGGTGCAGGTCCCGATGTGCCAGGGTCTCTCCCCTGCAGGCCCCCTAAAGTCCGCCATACTTTCTGATGAATTGACCATTCCATTTCCAAAGTTCTGAAATGGCCAACAGACCACAGAAAGAATTCTCTTTAGGCTTCTGTTTGAAACCAGCAGCTACAGTGAGACTGTTACATTTTTACCTTTCTAATTATTGAACAGTATTATGGCGCTATTTCAAGGAATTTCGGCATTGATAGCCTATAGCTGCAGAATGTGTCTATGATTTTTCTACATTAGGCTCATAGATAGGAAATTTGGGAATCTTGAACCATATGTTGTCAAGTATGACACCATGCCATTTTACTACGAATCCAGTGCCTGTCATACTAGCTCAAATTAGCACAGTAATATGCTCCCTAAAACAGCATGTAGCAATGATTGAGAAATGACAAAAATTCTACAGTATATTTTCTATTCTTCAAATGGAATGTGTGTTTAGAGAATTTCAAATAGTCACTAAAATTATTAAATTTTAAGGCCCTAGCAAGGTAATATTTGTTAATAAGGAATTCAAAGTGATAATATAAATTGGTTATTCCTTGTTTAAATTTATCTGTAATCATTTTTTCAGATGGTCAGAATTACATGCATTCTCAATTTTTAATTTTGCATTTTCATTTTTCAGCTTTTGTACTCTTAAAAATTTTTAACAAACAAAACTTTCAAATGTTCATGCCTATTAATCTTACTATACATAGTTATAACTAAAGGTTTCTTCTTAGGATGTTTAAAAAATAAATGAGGGGCTGGGGATTTAGCTTAGTGGCATAAGTGCCTGCCTTGCAAGTGAGCAGTTGTGAGTTCCATCCCCGGTACCAAATAATAATAATAATAATAATAATAATAATAATAATAAATGACAAGAAAAATGCATCTTGTGTAAAATGCTTTTTAAGGTTTACATACTTGAAAATGTAAAAATGTATCAAGTCATGTTCATAGTTAGATCTTAAAATAAGTTAACACTCTAAAGAGAGTAATTGGAAAATAACATTTAGAAATCAAATATAAGAATTTAGAGACAAAAATAAAGAAAAAAATCTAATTGAATATTTTAAAAAATATTTTTCTAAAATATATGACACTAAACTATTATAAAGGTCTCCAGCATTTTATTTTTTGCAGAAATAACTTTTGATGATATTTGTAATTTACTTTGCTATTACTGGTGAAGTTGAAAATCATCATCTGACCAGTAGGTCTGCAGTTTACTGGAATCATAGCATTAAAAAATTAAAATTTATAAAACAACTCTCCAAAACAAAATGAGACAAAGCATCCTGCATATTCCATAATCTGGCTTTTGATAATCAAGTCAATGTACTATGTGTTTCCATAATCCCATCCTACATAGGGTTTTTAATAAAAATATCAATTATAATATGGAAAAGATAAAAGTAGTAAGAATATAACATTTGTGATATGTTCATACATGTGACTATCCATTTATATAGCAATATGCATATATTGTCATCATGAAACTTATTAACTTGTTAAATTACAAAATGATACACATTTTTCTTATATTCTGTTCAAATAAGTGTGCTAAAAATAATTAAAAACATAAAAAGAGCTAAAACATATTATTATGCACTGGAAACTGAGTCTAACAAATGTTATGAGCACTTACAAAATGCTAGTATATATAGGTGTAACTTTATTTTCTCTAGATATAGATATTAGTCAGAAAAGCAATACTTATTTACATATTTTAGCATTTCTTTAACTTGTTTTAGCCAACACTACTGCTTATATTCATCATCAAGTGGGCTGTCATTTACATGAATTTAAAAAGATAATTTCTCCTGGTAATAGACTTACTGAGAACAAAGACAATAGCACATAGTTATAGATTTAAAGTAAATATGTTTGTATTTTTGGTAATCCATTTTTCCTCTGCTCTCATCCCTCAAAATTCTATAATCTCTAGGCTTAAATTGCATGACTGGTCCTAATGGTTGTGGGATTTTCAGGTCGTCAGTTGCATACTGAGAGTTATCCTCGACTTCCTTGTTCTAAGTCTTTTGGATTTGAAATGAACCCCGCCACTATGTTCCATAGATTTTGCTGTCACAGGACTTCTCCAACTCCATAATAGTGTGAGACAATTCTCTGAAAAATACACATGCTACTGTGACAATTTATGTATGTATGCATGCATCATCCATATATACCTATCTATTATCTAATCTATCCATCTATTAATCTATCAGTTTGTCTATCTTTTAGTTCTGTTCCTCAGGAGAACTCTAATACATTTTGTTAAAGAAAACAGAAAAAATAAGAAATACTTTGAACTGTGTTAGTGTTCATATTACCATACATCTAATGCTAACAAGTATGAAGGAGACAAAAAAATTCCTATAAACTCCTGACACTCTATTTGTCACAGGGTCACAGTGAAATGATTACTTGAGTGTTTGCAGTGATGCTGGTGTATTAAAAATATCTGTATTGCCAGTCATAAAACTATAGCATGTACAATTATGTGTAGCACATGACAATCGATAAAGATAAAATGTTACTATGCGTTACTTTTCTATGTACTTTATTGTCATACTGAAGTGTATTTCTTGTGTTTAGAGAAAAAAGTAAACTTCAAATCACTATATGTAATATTAGCAATGTCCTTGGCATGTAGAGAACCAGTTTTGGAAGCACCATTGATTAAAGAGACTATCTTTCTTCCAGTGCACATGCTTGACTTCTTTTTCAAAGATAAGGTGGCAGAGTATGTTTGTGTTTGGAGATCATCTACATTTTCCTGTTTTTTTTTTTTTTGTTGTTGATATCACAACACCTTTGTAGTATAATTTCAAGTTTGGAATTGCGATGCTTCCTGACTTGTTTTTGTTGACTAGAATTGTTCTTGCTATTTTAGTTATTTTCTGGTTCGAAGTGAATTTTCAGTGTGTTTTCTCTAGGTCTGTGAGCTATGTTAATGGTATTTTGTTTGGGATTGCATTAAATAGATGCAGCAGTTTTGGGAATTTGGCAGTTTTCACTATCTTGCTTATTTCTATCCAAGAGAAATAAATATATTCCCAATTTTTAATACCCTGTTTATCTCCTTTTTAAGTTTACTGTGTTTTTCACTGTATAGATCTTTTAGCCCCTTTGTCAGATTGATTCCTAAGTATTTCTTTTTTTGTATGCTATTGTGAAGGGTGTGCTTTCCCTAATTTGTCTCTCTGTGAGTTTGTTGCTTGTGTATAGGAATTTACTTCTGAGCACATGCTCACAGGGTGTGGGGAGTGGCTGCAGCTGTAGAGAGATTGCATGAGCACAGCTTAAGCAAGGCCAACCCTGAGAAGGAGAGAGCCTACGGAGCGCCAACTGAGCAAGCTGTTCCAGCCCCAAAAGCATAAGGTGCTCAGGCCAGCCACACAAACTTGCGAAACATAGGAGCTGAAGTTGACATCCACCACCCACATGAATAAACAAACACACTGTGGTAGTTGAGCAGTTCCTTTCCTCCCACCAGGACAGAGGGCTCCACCTGACCTCAGCCTTCTGTCTCTTATCTTTATTTCTCCATCCTCTTGCTGTCCTTCCCTCCCATGAACATCTAGAGCTGCAACCTAGTGCAACATGTGGTGTCTGAACACAGAGCAGGGTAAGAAATAGCTAGTGGGTGAGGGGACACTTCTCATTGTGCACACAAAAGGGAGAGAAGTGGTATTGAAACCATCAGATGTACAACTTTGGGAAAGGAAAAAAAGTGGGGGGTTCTAACTGAGGGTAAAGAGAAAAATGGGCCCTCAAGACCCAAAGAGAAAAACAGGCTCACAAGAAACAAAAGGAAGAGAGGTGCATTGATTTTAATAGATGTTAAA